>JACCPG010008842.1:0-54219 GCA_016069955.1 Drepana arcuata
GTTTAGATTTCACAATTGGACCCGATAGGTGGCGCTGCGATCGTGTTACGGGCAATTTAACTTTTTCACCCAAGCAAAGCTGGGCGGGACAGCTAGTACATATGAGATAAGTATTTCGTATAATTCCAGCTATCTTAAATGAAGCTTTTCTCTCGGTAAAGCTCTTTGCCTGCTTTATTCTAGGTCTCAAGGGCAGATAATGCCCCTTGTTGTATGTATGATCCATACAACTGCACTCTACAGGGTGTGTATTAGTACTAATATAGTTATTTTTGTCACTACATTCACTTTTAACGGAAGTTAGTCGTAAATAAAAACTCAAAAATGTTTCGTTAAAGCAAATGTAATTAACAAAAATAACGGGCAGTGACATTAACAATTAATAAAAAATAAATTAATTAATACATTCGAAACAACAAAATATAATAACTACACCATCTATCATTGTTACATATATATATATATATGTATATATTTATATATATATATCATCACGCCAAGTCCCCAGCGGGATAGGCAGAGAGTATAGAGCGCCAGTTCTCTCTAGACTTACATACTTCTTTCGCTTCGTCCACATTCACCAGTCTCTTCATACATGCTCGTCGATTTCGAGTACTCTTAACGTTCCCGTCCTTGTGACTCCGATCTATTTGGTCTAGGTAGTTGGAACATATATATATATATATATACGAAACGCCGAAAGGTGCAGTTGTCTACTCCTAAATATGTTGTGTATCATGGCTGAAACGGTATCGTAAAAGTTTGCGTTAACCTTCAATATTTAAAACCAGGATTATAATCAGACATACAACTACCCCTAACTGACACTTGGCTCTATAATCTGTCAAAAGTGTATAGAAGGTAGTACAGTGCCCAAAGCGGTACGAAAATTTAACTATAAATCCTTTTTGTTACATCACTATAAACGAGCACGCGGCAAGCTTGATGGTAAGAGGTTACCGCCGCCTATGGACGTTTGCAACACCAGAGGTATAGCTAGTGCCCATATATATATATATTAGATTAATAATATTATAATATTAGATATATAGATATATATATATATAATTATATAAAATATATTATATATAATATCGTATACAACTCAGTGCATTGCATGTACATTAAACATACCTTGAGATTCAACAACTAAATATATACTAGACATTGTTGATTAAAAAAAACTTGAATGATCAAAAAACTAAACTTGGTATTTGATTTGATTTGATTTGATTCAGTCCTCTTTCGCTTCATACATATTCACCGATCTCTTTTCTCTATAGTTCCTTACAAACTCTGATATACCAATCTCTTAACAATGCTGCCGTATACTTAGCTTCGCATAAACCTTATAAATCTAATTAAAAAATGTCATTACGCAGTCTTTCCCAATGTTAGTGTCTTTAGCTAAATACAATGGCAAAATAATGGCAAGTGCATTTACATGTCATGGCAAGTAAGTATTGATTTTCAAATGATATCGACTAAGGACTTTTATCCGTGTCATGAATATAATAAAAACTAAAAAAAAAATTTAATGTAACGTGTAAGTTGCCGTATGAATAAAGTGCATGGAAAAGACAAAATTGTGCCAATAAAAATACATTCGTTAAATGACTACACTTGCTTCACTCCTGTGATGATAGCAAATGCATATTAAAATTCTGGCAAAAAATAATTGATCTGTCGACCTTATCTCAAACTATGTAAGATCTAAAATTGCCTTCTCTTTCTTATTGAAGCAGGCAAGATTTTGCAATAACGTATCAAATAAGGTTCAAAATCGTTAACAATATAATAATAAAAAAAAACTAATTCTACAAGGTCCCCTAAACACCGCAAGCGTGAACTAAATACTATAATCTTTAAGTACATATAAAACCTCTGCAACAACCCGATGCCTTCCAGAGAGGGAAGGCAGAGGTTTGCAGACATGACCCCACCACGCACCAAGATTGAACTCCCTAGCTCGCGAACCAGAGACCCCTGAACTGTGATCCGAACTCCATAGGGGGTTAGCGCACCACCTCAAAGTCGCTGGCGCTACGAGGGACACTTAAAATCCTTTTAATATGATAGACGGGAGAATTTGTGAGTATGATCCTGTATGTCACAGGACTACAAGCACGGCTGAATGGATTTGGATGAAAATCTTGTGGGATCCCACTACCTAGCTACCCTTAAGCTTGGTGATCTTCTAGCATCATATAGATAGAAGTCAAGTATCATACCACGCGTCTAACCCGCCTTTGATAATAACAAACTTCTCTTATACAAAGATCTGAAAGCTCGAATAATGACTGTGGAAACACCTAGCGCCATCTACACAAATTAACTATAACTACATAAACATGGCTCATCTTTATGCAGTTAAAAGATTCTGACCGCCACCGAACACTATTAAACGATCGATTTAAAATAGTCTTTATGATAACCACGCGTAAGGTTGTTAATTAAATGGGAGGAGTTAGTTTCCGGTACATTAGGAACTGAAATCAAAACACTTTCCATCTGTGTCGGTTCTATTGCTACCGCAGCTGTTGCCGGGCAAGAAACATTGAACTAACAACGCAATCAACACTATAATAAGCGAAAGGAAGAACAATATATTCAACCAATTGTCCTTCCAAATCATTTTCAACTCCAATTCAAGGCAGACACAGTCGGAGCAGCATTTCTCCTCAGTCCTGGGACATCTGCGGCGACAGTATTGGCAGAAGCCTTTTTTGTACTGAGATCCAGTCGCTCTGAATGTAGGGTTATAGAAAATTCGAATCTCTGTCTTGGCATTAAGGTTGTCTTTTGCGTTGTTCAGTTCAACGGTGGTCTCCCTATCCCTATTCTCACTGGTATAATATTTCTCGCTCTTTTTAATAAAGTTCTCGAATCCGTCCCTTTTCAATACGCTAAGGTTGGTTTTCGTGAAGCTAGCCTCCGCGTTTTCAACGAACGTTTCCGTAGTTGTCAATACGCGATTGTACTTATCCAAGTTAAGCAATTTCATGTTCAACGACCCGGAAACCTTCACGTCTGGCCCGGCTTTCGTGACGTCATTCCTAATGCTGTGACACTCGATCTTTTTGCCGTTGTAACGATTGAACCGTTCGTTGATATCGTTTTTATCGTTACTTGTGTTCGCGAGGAAGAATCGTTCGCGTAAGATATTGTTCTTACTCCGTCTGTCAATGTTAACGTTGGACTTGTCAAAGTCGTTGTCGAAATTAACGTTAGCGTAATGATGGTTAGAGAAATCCTTTTTGAAATTATGAATCTTATCGCTAATAGTTTTAGGGTACAGTTTAGGTTGGTCTTCGTCTAAGTACTCCTTACAGTTTTCGACTATCGAGTCTAGGTCGCTTTTGTCATCGGTAGAATCATTCCTGTCCATCTTGTTTTGACTGATATCGTCAATAGTCAACCCGCCTTTATTGAATATCATGTTACAGTAATCTAAGCTCCTATAATAGTCGCTATCGGATTCCTCCTGTATAGCGTCCAGCATCCCCCAGTTCCTGCTGGTGTCGACATCCTCGTATATACCCTCATCGTCCTCGCTGGTCCTACCGGTGACCTCAACGTTTTCGAAATCCGTGTCGTACTCCCCTTGCTTGTTGGCAAAGAAGGCTGCATAGAAGTTGTCGTAACAGAAGTTCAGTTTCCGGTAGAGGAAAGACTTTTTGTGTCTCCTCTCGTCCGTTACCTGCGTCTCCTTGTCCTCCTCCGTCTCCTCGCCGATGGTGTACAGCACTGAGGTGGAGGCCTCGCCGACGCGGGACGCCGCGTTCAGGAGATTCTGACGGGGCTGGAAAAGGTTAAACAATATTTGAACAATCGGTCGGATGTAGCGCTCCAACGGGTGGAGTGGAAAGACACCTGGCTGGAGGCCTTGCTCTGAGGTATTCTAAAAAAGGTGGAATATGCATAAAATGTTCTTGGTTATATAAAGAAACGAAGAGACTGATGAACATGGATGAAGCCATAGTCTGACGGATATGACGGCTCTGAATTGTTCCATGTTCTGCTTCATCCTACATATATAATGAATTCGAAAGTTCGCGTAAGTCTAGAGTCTAGACAGAACTGGCACTCTACCCAAGTTACATATCATCACTGCCTACCCCGTGCGGGACACGGCGTGATGATACGTAAGTTACGTATGAAAGTTCGTGTGGATATTTGCTACTCAATCACGCCAGAACGGCTTGAGGGAATTGGCTCAAATTAGTCACAGAGCCGGGTCTATAGTCTGGCTGCCTACCTCCTTGGCCTCGGGCTCGGCCGCCTTGAGCAGGTCCGTGAAGGCGGTGCACAGCTTCCTGGTGGCGTCGAGCAGGCGGTCCCCGGCGTCGTCGTCCTCCATGAGCGCGGCGATCATCTGCACGCCGCGCGTCATCTCGGGCAGGTTGGTGGTGATGGTGGTGATGGCCGCGCCCACCGCCGTGTGGTCCACCTCCTCCGTGGTCCCTGGTCACCAAGGTGCATTGTTACACAGGCGGCAACAGGTTTAATCCGCGGAAAACTTGGTACAATCGTGAATCTAGCTAACCCTATTAATGTTAGCATAATATCGGTTCGAGCTACTGACTGCGAAACTTGAGGTGGCGGGTTCGATTCGCGCTGAGGGCAGATATTTGTGTGATGAACACGAGTATTTGTACCTTAGGTTAAGATATCCTACGCATCTATCTATCTATATAAGTAAATATATCGTTGTCTAGTTACCATAACACAAGCTTGCTTAATTTGGAACTATGTCAATTTGTGTGCAATGTCATAAATAAGTAAGTTTGTGATAATGTTTGTTCCTCTTTCTCGCATAAATTACTAAACCGAATTTGATGGGTTTTGATACTGCCAGATAAGATTATTAGCCGGATTAACACAGAATGTGTTCTATTAAGACATATTTTATATCAGCAATCGGGTTATGGGAGAAATTCCGAATTATTTCAAAAATATATTTTTATTTCATGTAGGTAGGCCTAGGTGAGCACTTATAAAACGTCAAAAAAAGGTGCAAGGTTCGGGTTGGTCGTTTCCATGGAGAAGAACCGGCAAGAAACTCTATGATTACATTTTCGTGTCTCTGTTACCTTCAAAGTGTAACCAGCCCCCTAGTCAAAACCCCTAAGCCCCCAAAAACCACGGCCAATGGTATGTCACTGCCAGACAGTGGATGGCGTGAGCGTGATAAGAGAGTTGTTTACTCTGGGGGCCGTTTCCGAAGCATCAGTGGGAGGTACCTGAGGTGAGGGTGACGACCTGCGCGGTGGCGGCGTTCATGGCGGCGATCTGTGACGTCACCACCTGCTTGTTGGTGTCCAAGGTCACCTGCTTCCACTTCATGGACGCCGCGTCCTGGCCCAGCGGCGGCACCGACGCCTGCGACAGACATTCACTTTAGCTGTCATGCTCTTGTCATGGTTTAGCGGAGTTGGCGCAACTAGTACATATACATATATATAAAAGCCGTGGTGGCCGAGTGGTTCGAGCAGTTGCCTGCGACGCAAAGGTCGCAAGTTCGAATCCCGACTGTACCAATGAGTTTTTCTGAACTTAAGTACAGTGATTAGTCACACCACGAGCTTTACGGTGAAGGAAAACATCGAGAGGAAACCTGCATACGTCTGAGAAGAAATTCCAAGGCGTATGTATAGTCGTGCTTGAGTAACGGCGATGGACTCGCCATCTGTCACGTTGGCACCTAAAATACCTCTGACGGAAAGTGGGTGTGTGGGTATTACCCATACACCTCTGCCTACCCCTTCGGGGACCTCTCCTTCTCATTGGTACAGTCGGGATTCGAACTTGCGACCTTTGCGTCGCAGGCAACTGCTCGAACCACTCGGCCACCACGGCTCTAAGGCTAAAAGGTTACCGTCACCAATGGACACTTGCAACACAGAGATCTCTCGCGTTGCCGACCTTCCAGAAATACCTTCCCACCCTTTATAAATAACTCCATATACTCACTCTGGTGAGGCTCTCCTCGGTCTGCTTGATGATCTCCCTTCCTGAGGTGATGGTGGAGAGCAGCGCGCGCTGCGGCTCTGTCAGTACACTGGTCACCCTCGTCTGCTGCACTTGTGACGCCTGCAGTGATTGCAACATTGGAAGAATTAACTACTTTATACATGTCATCACGCCAAGTCCCTAACGGGGTAAGCAGAGAGTATAGAGCGCCAGTTCTCTCTAGACTTACATACCTCCTTCGCTTCGTCCACATTCATCAGTCTCTTCATACATGCTCGTCGGTTTCGAGTACTCTTAACGTTCCCGTCCTTCAGAGTCCGACCTATTTGATCCAGGTAGTTGGAACGTGGTCTTCCTCTGCCTCTTCTTGCACACACTTTCGCTTTGTATATCTGTTTCGTCAATCTTTCTTCACTCATCCTTTTTGTATGTCCAAACCAACATTATGGGACAATAACAAAGGTCTACTTTGCATTAACACACTAATATGAGCATGCATAGTTAATGAATGTAAGTATTATTATTATGTACCTACACAAACCATGTCGTAGGCTGTTAGTGATCCAAGAGGGCGTGAAACAAAAAAGGGTTAGGTTAGAAGGAAGTTAAAGTTAAGTTAAAGGTAAAGTTAAGTTAAAGTTTAATGCGATATTAGGTACATATTGTACAATTTATTTTATACAAGAGAAATATGTATAGCCTATGTCACTCCGGGTGAATGTAGCTTTCCAATGGTGAAAAAACTTTTAAAATCAGTACTTTTTGAGCTAATGCGTTACACACGAATCTTTCCTCTTTATAATATTAGTATAGATTAATAATAATGACTGACGAATGTGGACAAAGCGAAAGAAGTCTAGAGAGAACTGACGTTATATTCTCTCTGCCTACTCAGTTAGGGACTCGGCGTGATTATATGTATTTATAATAATATCCTCAAGCCTTCTCACAAGGGTCCCCAAAGGGGTAGGCAGATGTGTGTAGGTAGTACCCACACACCCACTTTTTGCCGCAGATATATTTAAGGTGCCAACGTGGCAGACGGCGAGTCCATCGCCGCTATTCAACCAAGACTATACATATAAGTCACACCACGAGCTTTACGGTGAAGGAAAACATCGAGAGGAAACCTGCATACGTCTGAGAAGACATTCAAAGGCGTGGTGTGACCAATCACTGTATTTAAGTTCTGTTAAGTTTTGTACATATTACATATTAAGTTTAAGCTTTTTCAATGGAATAAAGTCGAGCTGACAGATGGCGAGTCCATCGCCGTTACTCAGGCACGGCTATACATACGCCTTTGAATTTCTTCTCAGACGTATGCAGGTTTCCTCTCGATGTTTTCCTTCACCGTAAAGCTCGTGGTGTGACTAATCACTGCACTTAAGTTCAGAAAAACTCATTGGTACAGCCGGGATTCGAACTTGCGACCTTTGCGTCGCAGGCAACTGCTCGAACCACTCGGCCACCACGGCTCTATATAATAACATTATAATAATATATAGTACAAATTTCTATGCGAATCACTGTATGTGACCTTGGATAAAGTCGACAGTACGGTCGGGATGGGAACCTGCTACACTAGAGTATAATACAGTTCAGTTCATTTTAATTTGTTGATAAAGATACATACATAGGTGGGACATACATAGGTGGGACATACATAGGTGGGACATACATAGGTGGAACATACATAGGTGGAACATACATAGGTGAAACATACATAGGTGGAACATACATAGGTGGAACATACATAGGTGGAACATACACAGGTGGAACATACACAGGTGGGACATACATAGGTGGGACATACATAGGTGGGACATACATAGGTGGGACATACATAGGTGGAACATACATAGGTGGAACATACATAGGTGGAACATACATAGGTGGGACATACATAGGTGGGACATACATAGGTGGAACATACATAGGTGGAACATACATAGGTGGAACATACATAGGTGGGACATACATAGGTGGAACATACATAGGTGGAACATACATAGGTGGAACATACATAGGTGGAACATACATAGGTGGAACATACATAGGTGGGACATACACAGGTGGAACATACATAGGTGGAACATACATAGGTGGAACATACATAGGTGGAACATACATAGGTGGAACATACATAGGTGGAACATACACAGGTGGAACATACACAGGTGGAACATACACAGGTGGAACATACATAGGTGGAACATACATAGGTGGAACATACATAGGTGGAACATACATAGGTGGAACATACATAGGTGGAACATACATAGGCGGAACATACATAGGTGGAACATACATAGATGGGACATACATAGGTGGGACATACATAGGTGGAACATACATAGGTGGAACATACAATAACTACATAGGAAACCGAAGATTCGCTCAATCTTCGAAGTCTAAACACACAGAAAGACAACACTTTTACATAGTATTCTCACAAAATATAGCATAAGATTACGTGCTTAGGTTAGTGCAATAAACAGGCATATTGATGATAAGCGCTTACAGTAAGCTGTAAAATTTAGATAGCGTTAGCGTGAACAGAAAGGGATTACCTAGGGGGTGTGATCGTATCGATCTAATATATATTGCTGACCAGAACCCCTATGTAATCAAAACTAAGCAAAAAACCCCCCTTTATACCTTCCCGCGGCGCACATGTGATTTTAAAAAGGCATTTTAAATGTGTGTGTGTGTATGTGTGTGTGTGTGTGTGTGTAAGCATGCGTATACTGACTGAGGGCGGCGTGTGTCCCGTGATGGCCTGGCCCGAGATGGTGGTCTGCTGCGCGCCCACCAGCTGCCCCACGGCGAAGGGCTTGGCGCCTGCGCACCACACGCCACACGCCACACACGTCACTACGCTGCTCGTGGTAAGCGACCACCATGGCCTAATGCCGCGGCTCGCGACTTCGCATTATACTCACGGCTTTACCGCAGCGTAGTGACATATTTACATACATATCAAAATGCAAATAAAATTTAACTTATTGCAAAAAAAAAAAGTGATTTGCATTAAAATCTACTATGCAGTAACAATAATAATAGTAATAGCAACACTATTGTGCGACATCCTCAGAGTAAGGCAGACATGTTCCTCATCATGTGTGGAACAGATCCGTGTGATAAGCGGTCACCGCGACTTAGGATGTACTTGTGCATCTACAGCGTTACCTCAAACAGAGTATATCCTTAGTATATATGTATTCCTATGCAATATAGGTGCTTTGTCTGTATGGCTATCAGCTATATATACACATATATTGGTATCCCGTTGCTTACCCTCAGCCCCGGGGCGGTGGACGGCCGGCTTCGCCACAGATTCCGTGTTCACTTTGCCAGACTTGAAAGTGTCATGTTGAATTATATTGGCTCTGAAACAATGTTATAATTATCATAACGCCGTCTCTCGTGGGGTAGGCAGAGAGGACACATACATGCTCACCGGAGTCGAGTAACCTAGACGTTCCCAGCCTAGCGTGACCGATCGATCAGATCTAGATATAGATAGTGCCATCCATGAAGACGCGCCCCCCCCACCAAATTTCTAGTCGAGGGGGGCCGCAGGTCTATTGATTGTAGTGTGCGTGTGCACTCATAGGTAATCAGTGTGTACAGACAATACTCACACATTAGTGGAAGGTTGCACACTTACACTATAAACTATAGGGGAGGATAGTGGGGCGCGGCTTAGTGGATGGCACTAGCTATAGTTGGAACACTGATTGAAGGTTTGTCGTTAGTACCAGCTCCATTACGTGTACAGTACTTTTTATCGTGGCATTTTTCAGGAATAAAACATATCTTGGGTTAATAATAATAATAATAATCTATCTCTGTACTAAATTCCGTCCATTTCCGTTCAGTAGTATTTACGTGAAAGGAGAACAAACATCAACACAAACTTCCTCATATATAATATTAATCCGTTTAACGTCGGTAAGGTTAAGCTATGTTGGTGTGGTAGCAGCCTGGAGGGAGGCAGCACTCACTTGGAGGGCGCCACGGAGTCCTCGAGCATGGCGGAGCCCTCGTCGCCCTCGATGCCGAGGTGGTCCTTGGCGCGCTGCTTGCGCACGATGATGTCGATGTAGCCCGCGATCACCTGCAGGATCTGCTCCGCCTCCGTGGTCTGCACCGAGTAGTACTGGTCGCTGCGACACACACCGACCCCGTCACACCCCGTACACATCCTACCACTCACATACACCATGCACCATGAGCTTGCTGGACAGGGTACACACACCAGGTTTCTCTACACTTTTACTCCCTAACATTTACCAGTCTTTTCAGACATGTCATGTTCGCTGAAGAAAATTCCTTTGGAAATTGAGTTTTTATACAACAAGAGTGGCAACGGCCCACCTGATGGGAAGCGATTACCGCAGCCTATTTACGCTCACGATACTAAAGCATCACTTGCGCGTTGCCAATTGGAGTTCCGAGAGTTACACTGTATTGGCAGTATAATGAGACTAATCCGTCTGCCAACACAAATTAAACAACCTCCCCCCTTCCCAAGGAGCTCATAATTGGAAACCTTTTTAACCGCGCAGGAACACAACACAACTTGTGTTATTTGGCTACGGCTACTTGTATAAGGCGGTGTGGGGAGCGGTGGCGGGTGGTGGCGTATGGTGGCGGGCGGTGGCACCTGTAGTCGCCGAAGTCCAGCGTGAAGGTGTTGGGGCTGGCGCACCAGCGGCGCACGGTGGTGAGCGGCCAGGTCTGCAGCGTCTCCTTGGTGCGCTCGTCCAGCCTCAGCACTGAGTCCTTGGTCACGCCCAGCAGCCGCGGGACCAGCTTGTTCTTGCCCTTCATCTTCTCCTGTTCAGTCACAATTGAGACATATTTAGCAAATACACGAGGCATCGCTATGGCGCGCGCGGGGTAGGCGGGCGGAGTAGAGCGCCGGTTCTCTCTTGACTTACATACCTCATTCACCTTATCCTCTTTCAATAATTTTAAAATTTCACTATCTGTTATTGCACAAAGTCCTCCACAGCGTCCGTCTGTCTATCTATTTTCATGGGACTGTAACCAATAGTAAAACCTGCCTACCACTTCGGGGACCCTTATGTGAATGCGTGAGGATATGTGTATTTATAAAAATAACAATAATATAATAAAGAAAAACGACAGTCCTTCTGAATTAAGGGAACTTCAAGTGTCGCAGCGCAGTCTGGTCTAGTAGTCAGATCCTGATTATCTGAGCACCAGACCAGACTTCTGTCAAACTTATATTTTTTCTAGTAAATGTATTTATTGATGGTTTTCCAATATAAATAATAAAGCCGACGTGACAGACAGTGACAGTGGCGACGGACTCTCCATCTGTCACGTTGGCACCTAAAATATATCTGTGGGAAAGTGGGTGTGTGGGTACTACCTATACTCACGCCTTCCCACAAGGGTCCCCGAAGGGGTAGGCAGAGGTGTATAGGTAATACCCACACACCAACTTTCCGCCAGAGGTTTATTAGGTGCCAACGTGACAGATGGCGAGTCCATCGCCGTTACTCAAGCACGACTATACATACGCCTTTGAATTTCTACTCAGACGTATGCAGGTTTCCTCTCGATGTTTTCCGTCACCGTAAAGTTCGTGGTGTGACTAATCACTACCTATACACCTCTGCCTAACCCTTCAGTGACCCTTGTGGGAAGGCGTGAGGATATATTATATCATAACACAGACGACATATGCGAGCTAGTCAATAGTCCAGTGGTTGTTACCTTGACGAGGAAGAAGGCGACGCCGTAGGTGTTGAGGTCGCGCGCGCTCTTGGTGTAGAGCACCTTGGCGTCCAGCTCGCTGAGGCCGGCGTGCTTGCGGTGCTCGCGGAACACCTTCTTCTCCACGCCCTTCACCTTCATGTACGACGCGGGCAGGAACTCCTTCAAGCTGAACGACACGTGCACGTTTACTGACAACTGGCGCTCTATACTCTCTGCCTACCCGTTAGGGACCCGGCGTGATGATATGATGATTACTGACAATATATATCCTTCTTCTTATTGTTTGAATGAGGGCGTGATTGTAAAGATGAAGAAAGGCATGTTACGTTGGTTTGGACACATAGAAAGGATGAGTGAAGAAAGATTGACGAAACAGATATACAAAGCAAAAGTGTGTGCAAGAAGAGGCAGAGGAAGGCCACGTTCCAACTACCTGGATCAAATAGATCGGACTCTGAAGGACGGGAACGTTAAGAGTACTCGAAACCGACGAGCATGTATGAAGAGACTGATGAATGCGGACGAAGCGAAGAGGTATTTAAGTCTAGAGAGAACTGGCGCTCTATACTCTCTGCCTACACCGTTAGGGACTTGGCGTGATGATATGTATGTATGTCTTATTGTTTGCTTGCGCTATTTACAGTGATAGATTTTATTTTACGCTGAAGGAAAACATCGAGAGGAAACCTGCATACGTCTGAGAAGCAATTCAAAGGCGTATGTATAGTCGTGCTTGAGTAACCGCGATGGACTCGCCATCTGTCACTTTGGCAATTATATTATGACTCCGACAGAAAGTGGGTGTGTGGGTCCTAGCTTTAAATAGTCATTGACCTTCCTCTCAAAACGTAGATTTTTCTTCAGATTAATTGTGTATGTTACATAACTTCACCATACCAATACCTTCAGTGGGAATCGAACCCTCAACCTCGAGCTACAATCAAGACCTGTTAGAAGCATATAAAGAAAAAATCATAGAGACTCACTCCAAGAAGCCAGGTGTGTGTTTGTCCTCTTTGTGGTCTCCGAATTGAATCTGGCACTGGATGCCGGCGAACTCGCACGCTGACGAACAAACCAACAGGGTAACATCACTTTACGGGTCCTTCGTGGCGTATTTAGGTTGTCTTCTAGAAAGTTTTCAACTATACTCTGGTCGCGGAGCAGGAGTTTCAAGAGAGGTAGGGCATAACGGGTTTTTCCGCTCGAATTTAGAGCTGCCCGACTGGGGCAGGACCTCCACCTTATAGAAGGCCGTAGCCAAATAACACAATTTTTTTTGTGTTGTGTTCCTACAAGGTGAATAAGGTTTCCAGTAATAAGCTCCTTGGAGAGAGGAAGGATTGTTATATTGTGTTGGAAGCAGAGGGATTAGTCCCATTATGCTGCCAACACAGTATAACTCTCCGAAGACATTGTGGCAACGCGCAAGTGATACTTCGGTATCGTAATCGTAAATAGGCTACGGTAACCGTTTCCTATCAGGTGGGCCGTATGCTCGTTTGCCACTCTTGTTGTATAAAAAAAAAGGAATAAATTCGTACAAAGACCTTTTTACCTACTGACGGTGGAGACAAAAATTTGATCTTATATCTTGATGGTCTTAGATCTTATATTTCAATATTTGTTTCCTACCCAAAAACGAACCCTATATAGTGTAGTAGGAAGATACTTTGGATATGAATTGTATCACATCATGATGGTTTATATGATGTCGTAGTGCGAGGGGTGGGAGGCATAGTACCTTTGTCCTGCGTGACGGGGTGCGTGCCGTCGAGGATGGCGTCCCTCGCCTGCACGTAGAGCAGGTTGAGCTGCACAGGGTCGCGCGAGTCCACGTTGCGGTCCGAGAAGAACAGCTTGCGGCGCAGCAGCAGCGTCTCCGCCGCCTCCACCCCCTGCTCGCGCAGCGTCTTGGCCGGCTCCACCCAGGGCACTGCGCACACCCAACCTTGGCTACAGCCCAGCACCTAGCCGCCCTCTCTACACCTAAACACCGACAGCTTGCGGCGCAGCAGCAGCGTCTCCGCCGCCTCCACCCCCTGCTCGCGCAGCGTCTTGGCCGGCTCCACCCAGGGCACTGCGCACACCCAACCTTGGCTACAGCCCAGCACCTAGCCGCCCTCTCTACACCTAAACACCGACAGCTTGCGGCGCAGCAGCAGCGTCTCCGCCGCCTCCACCCTGCTCGCGCAGCGTCTTGGCCGGCTCCACCCAGGGCACTGCGCACACCCAACCTTGGCTACAGCCCAGCACCTAGCCGCCCTCTCTACACCTAAACACCGACAGCTTGCGGCGCAGCAGCAGCGTCTCCGCCGCCTCCACCCCCTGCTCGCGCAGCGTCTTGGCCGGCTCCACCCAGGGCACTGCGCACACCCAACCTTGGCTACAGCCCAGCACCTAGCCGCCCTCTCTACACCTAAACACCGACAGCTTGCGGCGCAGCAGCAGCGTCTCCGCCGCCTCCACCCCCTGCTCGCGCAGCGTCTTGGCCGGCTCCACCCAGGGCACTGCGCACACCCAACCTTGGCTACAGCCCAGCACCTAGCCGCCCTCTCTACACCTAAACACCGACAGCTTGCGGCGCAGCAGCAGCGTCTCCGCCGCCTCCACCCCCTGCTCGCGCAGCGTCTTGGCCGGCCCCACCCAGGGCACTGCGCACACCCAACCTTGGCTACAGCCCAGCACCTAGCCGCCCTCTCTACACCTAAACACCGACAGCTTGCGGCGCAGCAGCAGCGTCTCCGCCGCCTCCACGCCCTGCTCACCCTGTTCATTTATGTCTCCATACAAATAATCCGTCGAAGCAGATGGAATAATCCACTAAAACATAATACACACCTACAGATAATATCAAAAACATGTCATTTCTTGCAGTTGTCGGCAATCCACACACACAAAGATCACATCAAAAGTCGCGGATTGTGACCAGTCGCCGTGCGTGTGTGTGTGTGTGTGTGTGTGTATATGGGTGTACCTTCGTCGTCTGTGCGCAGCTTCTTGCGCAGCTGGTCCATCTTGGCGTCGCGCTCCTTGTCGTGGTGGCGCCGCTTGAGCGTGAGCGTGCCGTAGCTGGGCCGCTCGCACGGGTCCGCCTCCTCCTTCTGCTCCTCGCGCACCTGCGCCACCAACACCGTCACACCGCGCACACCACACACCACACAGGGGGACACTAGCTACATGTTCCCTTTGACTAGCGTAAGTTATCGTTCTAGTTACAATATGTAATTAAAACTAGCCCATAAATTCTAACGCAATAGAATTCTTTTTATATATTTCACATTCACTTTTACCCAAGATATATAAAAGTGCCAACTAGACAGATGGCGAGTCCATCGCCGTATCTTAACTACGACTTAACATACAGGCACCTAAAGTACAAATTAAAAAGAGTTCTTCTGAACTTAGGTACAGTGATTAGTCACACCACGAGCTTTACGGTGAAGGGAAACATCGAGAGGAAACCTGCATATGTCTGAGAAGCAATTCAAAGGTGTATGTAACTCAAAAGGCATACACAATCGCTACCCCTACAGGGACCCTAGTTAGAAGTGGAGAGATACAATACTCTTCGACTCACCAGTCCGTACTCGTCATAGTTGGTGATGCCGATCTTCGTGCAGATCACCACCATCAGGTTGGCCACTATTTGGCTGTCGTCCACCAGCAGGGTCTTCACGGTGCCTGGGAACATACAAACATACATATCGTCACGCCTTCATGCCATGTTCAAGTGGAAAGTGTATATGTAAAATTTACCTATGTAATTGACTGAAATATTTATTTCAACGGTAGTTTCTTTTTAAGAAATGTATTGTTAGTGTTATAATCCAATAAATAATCTATCTCAGTGCCAAATTTCTACCAATTTCGTTCAGTAGTTTTTGAGTGAAAGAGGAACAGATTTCTTCACATCTACTATCGCATAAATAGTATAAGTAAGAAGTAGGCTATCAACACCATATGTCCTCAGGCTTATATAGAAATACTGTAGGGACGGCGTAGATACACCAGCAATAATAATAATAATACCTTTGGACAAATCCACTCAAATTGGCCTGGACCCAAACTAAGCAAAGCTTGTACACTATACAACCTAGTCAACGATATATACATAGATACATAGGACATCCAAGACTAAGGTACAAGTACTAAATATCTGTCTTCAACGGAAATCAAACCCGCGGGTATGAATGTCGCTAGTCTACCAAACGCCCGCAGTTGGTATCATACCATCGTTGACATATGGTCAAAACCGTCTCACCGTCTCAGACGACCGTCTGGTCTAATGGTTGAGCTTACTGCGAAACTCGAGATCGCGGGTTCGAATCCCGCTGAGGGCAGATATTTGTGTGATGAACACGAGTATTTGTACCTTAGTCTCGGATGTCCTATGTATTTATGTATATATCTATCTATATAAGTAAATATATCGTTGTCTAGTTACCATAACACAAGCTTTGCTTAATTTGGGACTAGGTTCATTTGTGTGGAATAGTCCCAGGTGTATTTATTTATAGGTATTTATTACCGTCCAACATGCGGACCCTCAGGTTCCTGGTCTTCTTGTTGTACTCCAGCAGGTCACCGTTCCTCAGCATGTAATAGTCCAGACTCCTGGAGGCCTCCAGCCATATGCCCTTCTTGTTGTCCTCTTCTGACGCGAGGAACAGGCCGTATTCCTTCGCTGCGGAGGCGAGATAGCACGACTAAGTATTTGGGAATTGACAAACCCTACCTACTACACCTACTAATAGAAAAGTAGTTGAAACCGATGAGAATGTATGAAGAGATTGATGAATGTGAATGAAGTGAAAGAGTTCTGTAGATGTTGAGAGAGCTTTACGCTCTACTCGGTGTGAGTTGACGTGTAATTTGATATTACAGACATGAACTATACATTAAACAGCCGTAGTGGCAGAGTGGTTCGAGTAGTTAGTTGCCTGCATCACAAACATTGCAAGTTCTAATCCCGACTGAACCAATTTCTGAACTTCAGTAGAGTTGATAGTCACACCACGAGCTTTACCTTGAAGGTAACCATCGAGAGGAAACCGTCTGGGAAGACATTCAAAGGCGTATGTATCTGTCACGTTGGCACCTAAAATAGCTCTCTGGCATAGTGGGTGAATAGGTTCTAACTATACAACTCTGCCTAAGTCTTCGGGGACCTTTGTGGCGTAGGTGTACATACATACATAAAATCGCGCCTCATTCCCGTGGGGGTAGGCAGAGGCCACTTCTTCCCACTTGCTACGATCCTTACATACTTGTTTCGCTTCGTCCACTTTCATTATTCTCTTCATATGTTCGGTTTAGGGTACTCCTGACCATAGGTGTGAGGATATATAAATATAATTTAATGTGTAAGTAAATATTTGATAGCCCAGAATGCCTCTGGGCGTAGACTCACGTTCCCCAGCGCTGGCCTCCAATATCTTCTCGCGGATGATGCGGCAGGCGTCGTACACGGTGGTGGAGGGGTCGAACTGGATGGTCTTCACCACCGCGCCGCCGTCCAGGGAGATCTTGAGCGACAGTGCTGCCATCTTGCTCAAGGAGAAAGCTCTGCAGACACAATATATCGTTCCTTTTTACACCAACAAGAAGCCACATGTTTTTAGCTCTTCACAATTTCAGTGCACTCAAGAAACGTGCTCCTTATGCATTCATGAAGATATTAAATTGTATGCACACTGATAACTATGTCGAAATGCAGGGACCGGATATCCGGGGGTCCACTTTATTATACAGGCACACACTTCAATTGTATGCGTCAATAATAAAAAATAAGTTATCTCTGGGTGTGTGGGTACTGCCTATACACCTCTGCCCACCTCTTCGGGGGCCCTTGTGGGAAGGCGTGAGGATATACAAATATTTATGAATACGCACCTGTGTATAGAAGCAGTGTGACCAGGGGTGTCCTCCGGCTGTAGGGAGTGAGTGCTGGCCCTGCGGCGCGGCCTCTCCTGGCTCAGCGAGCGCAGCCGGCTGCGGCCTTGGAGTGAACCCTGGGACACGCGTAAGGTTAGAGCTGCTTGAGATGGCAACTGCCTAAACTCCTACTAAATCCATCTCAGCCGAGAAGAGGAGTTGGTACCCTGACTACATCGTATAGGCCTCCCCGGTTCTCGATCCTGTAGTGCTATATATTTTGTATAATTTCATTCAAAGGCGTATGCATAGTCGTGCTTGAGTAACGGCTTGATGGATTCGCCATCTGTCATGTTGGCACATAAAATATACGACAGTAAGTGGGTGTGTGGGTACTACCTATACACCTCTGCCTACGCTTGTGGGATAGCGTGAGTATATATATATATATATATATATATATATATATATATATATATATATATATAAATATATATATATATATATTTTTTTTATTACGGAACAAATATATATAGTACAAAATTGCATGCCATAATGCCTGCCTGCCATAACACTCAACCCCGGATAGAGATGGTCACAGGTTCCTATAGATACAGGATATACAGAAAATAACAGTGTGTGCGTGTGTGTGTGTATATATATATCTTAATGTATATAAATTACGTGTCACGTTGTTTGTCCGCGATGAGCTCCTAAACTACTTAACCGATTTCACACCGTGTGCAGTTTGATCCAACTTAAAAGATAGGGTAGCTTACATCACAATTGGACGCGATAGGTGGCGCTGTGATCGTGTTTCAGGAAGTTTAACTTTTCACCAGGGCGAAGCTGGGCGGGACAGCTAGTATATATATATATATAATATATCGCGTTGAGTACATGATGTAGTACAGTAGGTACTATGGTAATCGCACTCACTTGGCGAGGTTCAATCAGCCGCTTCCAGTTACTGCGTAGAGCTTGCTCGACTCGCTCTCGGATGCTGCGTCACGCGGCCGGCGGCGCTTGCGGTGGGTCACTCGATAAATCCTGAGGGTTGAGAGATTAACGTTTAGATAACCTGCTTTATGTGATAATGGTACGTTGTAGGTAAGGTGATAAATTAAACAAGGAGCCCGACGGATGGTAAGCGGGTATCGCGGCCTATAGTAGACGCTTGCAACAATACTAAAAGAACAACGTTCCAACTATAGATAGTGCTAAACACGAAGACGCGCCCCACCATCCTTCCATATAGGTTATAGTGTAAGTGTGCAACCTTCCACTAAAGCTTGTGTATTGTCGGTACACACTGATTACCTATGAGTGCACACGCACACTGCATTCAATAGAGTCGGGTCATACTGCACACATACCGCGACTCGCATCATTTATCTTGCAACTCTGTTCACGCTTGACAGATATATCAATGCTCAAAGCGTGAAAAAATACCCGAATTTTTGTAGTTACAACACAGTTGACAGCAAACAGACGCCAATTCAAAGGTAGAGTCATCACATAACAATTTAGAATCCAACTGTCCCATCACGATCATTAAAGGGTCATCATAATTAGTGTGCGGTATGTGCGGCGTAACGATATTAGATCGAATCCGCAATGAAGAGATTCGCAAATCAACTGGCGTGAATGAGGGCGTGATTGTAAAGATGAAGAAAGGCATGTTACGTTGGTTTGGACACATAGAAAGGATGAGTGAAGAAAGATTGACGAAACAGATATACAAAGCGAAAGTGTGTGCAAGAAGAGGCAGAGGACGGCCACGTTCCAACTACCTGGATCAAATAGGTCGGACTCTGAAGGACGGGAACGTTAAGAGTACTCGAAACCGACGAGCATGTATGAAGAGACTGATGAATGTGGACGAAGCGAAAGAGGTATGTAAGTCTAGAGAGAACTGGCGCTCTATACTCTCTGCCTTCCCCGCTGGGGACTTGGCGTGATGATATGTATGTATGTATGTATGTAATTATTGTAAACTACCTAATCGGTGTGCCATTTTAGTTGGAGGACAAGTGGACTAAACGCTGCAGCATTGCGTAAGGGGATGTATATCAAGAGAGGTAGGGCATAACGGGTTTCCCGTTCGAATCCGGAGCTGCCCGACTGGGGCAGGACCAGAAAAAATATTACTTTATTGATATTTTTTTACTTATGATTATTCTTTTGTTACTTGTGTGTATTGTATATTGTCTTTGTGTCTTACTTTAACAAATGTTATTATTGGTTAAATCCAACTTAATATTATAAATGTGAATGTAAGTTTGTTTGTTACTCTTTCACGTAAAAACTACTTAACCGATCATCATGCAACTTTGTACACATGTTCTTGGAGTTATTAGAAGTAACATAGGATACTTTTTAATGAAAAAAATTAAATTATTAGGAATGATAAAAAAACCGTCCACGCCGATGAAGTCACGGGCACAGCTTGTAAATAAATAAAATAAATAGTTTACAATGGTGGCCGTCTGCAACACAAGGATTGCAAGTTCGCATACCGCCTGTACCAATGAGTTTTAAGTACCAACAGCTTAGTCACAAGCCACGAGCTTTACGGTGAAGGGAAACATCGAGAGGTAACCTGCATACGTCTGTCAAGTGTACGTTACTCAAGCACGACTATACATACGCCTTTGAATGTCTTCTCAGACGTATGCAGGTTTCCTCTCGATGTTTTCCTTCACCGTAAAGCTCGTGGTGTGACTAATCACTGTACTTAAGTTCAGAAAAACTCATTGGTACAGTCGGGATTCGAACTTGCAACCTTTGTGTGGCAGGCAACTGCTCGAACCACACGGCCGCCACGGCTCTTATAAGACAAATAATCTAAATATATCCGCCCTGCGTGTATATTGAACCCGGTACGTTTAGCTTCGCAGCCAAGTTCACTGACCACTCAACCAATGGTGCCCATTCAAAGTTTATTGTTCTCTATCATGTATGCCTAGTATGCCTACTACATAGTAATGGCGCCTCAGGCTCCCCACCTGTGCGGTATATTAATAGCGCGTGTCTATTCCGGTCGCCGGCACGCGGGTCTCTTGACAGGTCACTGTAACTCCCATATGACTGGGGGCTCAGCTTGGTCGTGCGCCAAATAACACTAATTAGCCGTGTGTCATTAAACAAGCGACAAAAACGTACACACGATAACAAAATCACGCCTAACGTAGCTAAAAGTTTAATTACAATTGAACTTCTTCGTCTACAACGACGAATACGCCTTCGAATGGCTTCTCAGACGTATGCAGGTTTCCTCTCGATGTTTTCCTTCACCGTAAAGCTCGTGGTGTCACTAATCACTGTACTTAAGTTCAGAAACACTCATTGGTACAGTCAAAACTTCATATTTGCAACAAACTGTTCGCCTCAGTAATATTCGCGTACAATTTTATTAAATGGATAGATATCCCCAAGGTTCTGTTAACAACAGGTAATCATATATCTTTGTGCCAAATTTCATACAATTCCCTTCAGTGATGTTTGCGTTAAAGCGGAACGAACTACCTCGCAAACTTTCGCATTTAAAATGTTACTAGCTTATGCCCGCGGCAAAAAACTTGTGTATTTTCCTGCCAGAATCGGTTAAGCCGTTATGCGTCGAAAAGAGCTACATACTTTATAATATTAGAGATTTGAATTTTTCGGGATTCAAATGTATCAAAATATCCGAGGTATAACCAATCACCATTAAAATTTTCAGCAAAACTGCTTTTATATCATTCGTATTTATTTTTTTCAATATTAAGTACCTTAATGTTACTTCTAATACCTCCAAAAGTATGTGTACAAAGTTTCATGATGATCGGTTCAGTAGTTTTGACGTGAAAGCGAAACAAACACTACATTCACATTTATAATATTATAGTAAGGATAAGGATAGGACGGAGTCCAAGTTATTTATAAAGGTATATGACACGAGCACGCTGTAAATTTGACGACCGTCGATATTATGCAACTTTAGTACGAACCGTGCCATTACGCAAAGCGCAGTCCGCCAGTTAAACCCAATCGACCCGACCACTGTTTACGGCCAAGTATTTCGGTCACTGTACTAAATGAATGCTGTTTGGGTTACCCCGTTCAGGTAATGCTCACAGATGAGTTGAAACGAGACCAATGCTCGTCTTCAATAACCAATCTAAACTTATTTATAAATAGCATAACGAGCCGTGGTGGCCGAGTGGTTTGAGTTGCCTGCGACGCAAAGATCGCAAGATCGAACCCCGACTGTACCAATGAGAATTTCTGAACTTATGTACAGTGGTTAGTCACACCACAACATTGACAACAAAAAACAACATTGAGAGGAAACTCGGCTCGACTCGCCATCTGTGACGTTGGCACCTAAAATATATCTCTGGTGGAAAGTGGGTGTGTGGGTACTACCTACACACCTCTGCCTACTCATTTGGGCACCCTTGTGGGAAGACGTAAAAAACCCAGTAAAAATATAACTATAAAAACATACATATCATCACACTGAGTCCCTCACGGGCTAGGCAAAGATGGTGGAGCGCCAGTAGGTACTCTTTCTACGCGTGCCTTTTTCGCTTCACTCGCGGAAATCTATCTTTTATCTGATAATATAATCCGAGATGGCAGACATGTGTATACACACATTTAACAATCCAAGGAATAAATTCTCTCTTACAGACGATAAACTTCAAAATCACTCAACAATTTATTGCGCACCCGAACCAATATATTTATTATACGCACCCCCAATATATTTGGGTTGCATTGTCATACAAAAATGTTAAAGGCTCAAATTATTCCGTGTGTAACTCAAATGAAATGCAATAAAACTGACTCGGAGAATCTTGAAAATTATCCCCCATACTCACTCATTCTATATTGAATCTTGTGCCGCGGGAACAAGGACGGTTGTTGGATGTGGACGTAGGTTATTAACAAATTCACATGGACTCATTAAAAAGCCCATAGTCATAACGGTCGGGTTATTGCACACAGTTTTGCATAAAAAAGCTGGATAGCCCCATTCCAGTGCCAAAGTGTGGAGGAATTTCAATAGTTCTGATGAAAGTGGTTTGCGCGAAATATTTGCCCGTCTATTTGGACGACTTAATGATTTTGGGATTGAAATATTACGCAAAATTCTTTACATAACTCGCCAAACAGGCCCTTTCAGAAGTGAAAGTGCAGGTCCATGCATAAGTTTTAAAAGCAACCACAATTTCGGGATCCTCTCACCATAATGAACATTTAAGTTGATAATAAATCAAATGGGTATCAATGATTTTTTTTAACCATCTTTATAATCACATATTATATAACATACATACATACATATATCATCACGCCGAGTCTCTCTCTAGACGTCTTATGCTTCATCCACGTTCATCTCTTCACACTCTTAGGTTTAGAGTACTCATAACTTTCCAATGCGTAAGTTTCCAATATATTTGATAAAGTGAGTTGTTACGTGGACTTGTCTCTCTTCTTACATATAAACGAAAGTATTAAGAATTGTATATCCATATAGTTATAGACGCCATAAACACATCACAGTTATATTCATATCGGCCATTAAACAATATGAGAGTAAGGGTGCATATTAATGCAATTTGCAATTTGTTTATAGCTAGCGGAACACGTCGAGACAAATCTATAACGGTTCGATGTACACATAGTGACTGCACTATGTGATATGTTTTAAATGAATTTTAAATCTATATAAAAACAAGTCGATCTATATCGACTATTGTGCTGGTGTGTGGGAACCATTCTTTACCCAAGGAGTAGTTGCTCACAAAATTTGCAAGTTCTAACCCCGTCCGTACTTATCAGAATATATTTTTTTTAAAAGAAGTGCCGTTTTATGAAAAGATAATGGAATTATAAAAAATATTATTACTAAAAATTTTATAATCTTTGAAAATAATCATTACCATGAGTTTGTAGTTTTTGCCTAACTCAATTTATTACACCTCGAGCTTTACGGTGAAGGAAAACATCGAGAGGTAACCTGCATACGATGGATTGGTCATTTGTCACTTGTGCCTACGCCATTGGGGAGCCTAGTGAAAAGGCTTCTCACGTATTATTATATAATATATAATAATATATAAGTATTATTATATAATAATAAAATATAAATATATATATCAAATTCTAAATTCAAATTCTAGAGCAAGTGAATGAATTTGTATATTTTGGAGGCATGTTCACACGAGATGGAAAGTATGAAAAAGATATTGAAAAAAGGATAACTGCCGGAAATAAGGTGAATGGAGCCATGTCGGCGTTGATGGGCAGTAAAAGTCTGAGCAAGAATGCTCGAGTTGACTTACTCTAAGGTACAAATGAAGCCATGCAATCACCAGTGTTTACGTAATAACCTTTAAGATGTGACTGAAACCGCCTGAAACGTGCCACATTTCAATGGAGCCGGCGCCTACAAGGCATCAACCGCGTTGCCTAGCAACGGGACTTAGCAATTACGCCGAAATTTGATAAAACTCTTATGTAATTACAAACAGGCAATCAATTTCCGTGAAAGAGGCGTTCACGCTCAAACCCCGACTGATTAATAACACCGCGAGCTTTACGGTGAAGAACATCGAGAGGAAGAAGAGAGAAGTCGTGTTTGTTAAACGGCAACTGACCCACAATATGTCACGTTGGCACCTAAATACGGCGCGAAGGTGTGTTGATATCACGTTGTGAAAAGAGTAACCGGTTCTTCTCCATGGAAACGACCAACCCTAAGGGCTCCCACACATAAACACGATACGACGCCGCGTCGTACAACGATACGACATCGTAACGTAATGTGCCACGTACGATATACGGCACGATGCCGTAACCAGGAAATAAATTTTCGCACACCTCTTTCCATGCTGTTGTTTTTGCATTTTTATCCTTGTATTCTTCAGATGTTTTGTCCAATAGTACGGGACGCTGCTCGACTAGGGTAATTAAATGATCGACTTCAATAACACCCGTCATCTTTGAACTTTGAATAACAACTGCGCAGGATTGCATCGTGAGTTTCTAACGACGCGACGTCGTATCGTGAAACGACGCCGCATCGTTGTACGTTGCGTCGTCGTAACGTGTTTATGTGTTTGAGCCCCAGTGCACCTTTTCGACGTTTTATAAGTGCCCACCTAGGCATATGTGAAATAATATATTTTGATTTTGTTGTCATAACAACCAATAAGAAAGGTATGTAAGCCTAGAGAGAACTGGCGCTCTATACTATCTGCCTAACCCGTTAGGGACTTGCGTGATGACATGTATGTATGTATGAAACAACCAATCCTTACTAATATTATAAATGTGAATGTAAGTTGTTGTTATGTTAAATGTACGCTTTCACGTCAAAACTACTTAACCAATCATCATTAAACTTTGTACACATATTCTTGGAGGTATTAGAAGTAACATAGGATACTTTTAATATAGATTTTTTTTTACCAAAGATAAGAAAGTCACGCCGACGAAGTCGCGGGTACAGCTAGTAAGAAATAATGGTCAAGATGAAATTCAATAAGACATCAAAATATCTACTGGACAAGGATGACATGACACGGCTCACAGAGAAAATAATGACTGTCCATTAGTCGGATCTATTGATCTATAAAAAGAATAGACACATTAAGGAATAATGGGCGACAGACACCAGAACAAAAGGGTTGAGACAAGTAACAGGGACACTATTGATACGGGCATGTCACACTGTCATGTGTATTACAGTGTTGGGTTACTGTTTGCCGAGTGGTTACTGTCATTTGTCAACAGTGACCAACAATGGGTATTATTACCTCTTAGAGATATTTTTCGGCCTAGTGATAAAAATATTAATATTACTAGCGGCCGTGGTGGCCGAGTGGTTCGAGCAGTTGCCTGCGACGCAAAGGTCGCAAGTTCGAATCCCGACTGTACCAATGAGTTTTTCTGAACTTAAGTACAGTGATTAGTCACACCACGAGCTTTACGGTGAAGGAAAACATCGAGAGGAAACCTGCATACGTCTGAGAAGTAAGAAATTCAAAGGCGTATGTATAGTCAATAAATAAAATAAATAAATAGTCGTACTTGAGTAACGGCGATGGACTCGCCATCTGTCACGTTGGCACCTAATATACCTCTGGCGGAAAGTGGGTGTGTGGGTATTACCTATACACCTCTGCCTACCCCTTCGGGGACACTT
Source organism: Drepana arcuata (assembly GCA_016069955.1). Taxonomy (NCBI): domain Eukaryota; kingdom Metazoa; phylum Arthropoda; class Insecta; order Lepidoptera; family Drepanidae; genus Drepana; species Drepana arcuata. The sequence continues at coordinate 25,808 of JACCPG010008842.1, forward strand.
GTGGGAAAGCGTGACGATATTATTACTAGCGGCGATCTGCAGTTTAACCAGTGTTAAATTTTGAACCCGTGAAAAATTCAAGCCAAAGTTTTTTTTTTTTTTTTTTTTTATAAAACACTATTATACACTTTAGTTAGTTAGTTACTCCTTTTACCTGCCAGCGAAAGGCCCGTTCTATTTAAAAGACACAAACTTTATAAATCGTGTACTTACAGAGATGTATATACCAATGCTTCATACGAATTGAGAGAAAAATAAATTATAGATCAGATGGGTCATATAAAATCAGCATTGCATAGCATGTTACTTGACATTCTTAAAGCAGGTTAGGTACGAGACGAATTTCATACAACATCTCAACTGAGAACAAACGAAATATGAAAGCAAGGAAAGTTATCAGGACCTTGATTGATTCTAAACATAACTGCAATAATAAAACCACAAACCCAACCACAGTGGTTATTATCATTAACAGTCAAACAAAGTAGAACGACATTGCTATTAAACCAAAAGCCTCTATAAACTTGTGGTATGGAAAATCTATAATCTTAAGGATTTTGCACAAACAAGCAACGCGCATGCGCCACCCCCTAATAAAGATGGGCGGAATCGATACACTCCGGCGCCGATCTGTCTGTCGCCATGGAGATACCATCGCTTTTGTAAGACAAAAAAGTCGGCGAGATTAGAGAAATATGAATGAAAACATGGGTGTGGTTCAATTTCGGAGACCGCATACAATTTCTGCAAACTACCAACTTATATTTAGCTAGATCTAAGCCGAGAACAAGTACATATATATATTAAAGCATTATATTTTATTATTATTATTATATTTTATGCAAGTACACAAGTTGCATTTGAAATATATCGTTAATCTTTACTCGCATATATTAAACACACCTCACCATACAGTTACTCTCGTCTCTCTTCTAGGTATAAGCCTTCTTAATAAAAAAATATATTGAAGTCAGGACTTAGGTTAAACTTGTGTCTATGCTTAGACCCCATCGCTCGATTTCTAATTATTGAGCTAAATCCGTACCCGCCCACGAAATTGTCTCGAAGAAACGAAATACAATTGTGAAAAGATTTTCTAACTAACAATTCAATAAATCTTGGAGATGTAACAATATAGCTATTTATAGACGTTCTAATACGAGTGAATCCCACCATGGATATAAATAAAATATAAAAGCAAAACATTATTAGTGATGGAAATGCTTTGGAGCATATCGTCGCATCCGGCCGGATGTCGTCACGATGTCCGAGGGTAACTGGATATTCTGGTTTCTATTAGCGAATTAGGGGATGGAGTGGACGTGTGCGGGGGTGGCAACGTTAGTGATTTTAATATAATACAGGGGATTACATTGTTTGCAAGTTGTAGTTAACTAAGCGAAAATATTCTGCTTCCCTATAGGGTTTCGAATAGCGCAAATTGGTCTAATTTGAGGTGAGTGTCCAACGTCGGTCGATGGGCAATCACATGAGTTGCCCAATGTAGTTTCAACAATTTCTAGGCGTTTATACTACTAACAAATATTGTTATCATACATATCATCACGCCCTAACGGGGTAGGCAGAGAGTATAGAGCGCCAGTTCTCTCTAGACTTACATACCTCTTTCGCTACGTTATCAACCTGTAGTTAATTACTACATCTAAAAACTTGGCATCAACTCCTGCGCATTTTCAACTGGGCAAATCAAATGCACAGTTTTTTTTTTTCAAATGCCCAAATATCGAATACTATAAAACAGTCCTGATTATCTTAATTAATACAGTTGGATAATACTACCTAGATCGAATCGTTCTGAGACTCTAGGATGGGATCGTTAAGAGTAATTAAAACTGACGAGCATGTACGAAGAGAATGCTGAATGTTGACGAATCGAAAGAGGTATGTAAGTCTCTAGATAATTGGAGCTCTCTCTCTGCCTACCCCGTTAGGGGCTCGGTGTGATGATATAAATATAGTGTGATCGAAAATATTACTTGTGAGAAGAAACAGACAAGAGAAATTAAGCAGTTAAAAGATATACAAAGCTGAAAATATATAAGCCGCAGTAGAAAATAAATTCACTGTCATTGTTCTGTTCTGTGAGACAGAAAAATCGTTAAAGTAAAAATAGCGTTATCGATGCTTGTTTAAGAAATTGATAATGGAGACGAAACCATTCATTGTGATAATCACGGGGGGTGATATCGCCACGATATTTGTCACCTTAAGTGATAATTTTTTTTTTTTTATTTGCATGTCTCATGGGAAATACGTCTATCATCTATCGTCGTAGCTTTAAGCACCGTGACGAAACCGACTTACGTTCGAAGACGCATGTATGCAATGACGTGTCCGAGATTTTAGAACTGAAATATATATCCCACGAAAAGAGATCTTTAGTTGCGTGTAAAGACGCATATACCAGTCATTTAGGGGGCTTGTAAGAAGGTTGCATTGAATGCAAGCATACAAATTGTTTGCCCAAAAATAAACATTGGAAGAACAATGATTATGAATTCCAATAGATTTATTTGGAAAAATATTACGTCTAAATAAGAAAATGTTGATGTTTTAGAATTATAAATCTAACAATTTATAATGTATTCTAAGGCATCAAAGTAGTAGTTTTTTTCAAAAATAATAGTTGTACGGCATAACGGATTCTCCGTTCGAATTTGTATCTGCCCGACTGGGGCAGGACCTCCACCTTATAGAAGTCCGTAGCCAAATAACACAATTTATTGTGTTGTGTTCCTACGCGGTGAATAAGGTTTCCAGTAATGAGCTCCTTGGAGAGGGGGGGCGATTGTTATATTGTGTTGGCAACCGAGAGATTAGACCTATTATGTTGCCAACACAGTATAACTCTGAACACAGAGTGGCAACGCGCAAGTGATACTCAGGTATCGTGAGCATAAATAGGCTACGGTAACCGTTTTCCATCAGGTGGGCCGTATGCTTATTTACCACTCTTGTTGTATATAAAAAAAAAATTGCTACAATCTTTATGAATGTAGATGCGACTCAAATGGTGCTCATCGCTCTCTCCCCGATTCTAAAGGAATACGGCGAGATGACAAGTAAATAAGTAATCCCAGCTTTATGCTAGCTAATATACATTCATTCATCAACCGATCAAATGAGGGTAGAGCAATCAGCTCCGCAGGTGGTCTCGCAGCCCCCTGCGATGATGATATAGAGAGTAACGAAGTGACGACAAGACGAGACTTTATTACTCGGATTAGTGACATCAAACTAGTATAAGTAGCAAATTTTAATGATTTGAGCCGTGTTGGCTGAACGGTTCGTGTGCATGCAACAAAAAGATTGCAAGTTCGAATCCCGAGCGTTTTTCTGAACATAAAAATAGTGATTAGTCACACCACGAGAACTGAATACGTTTGACAAAAAGTAAAAGACGTAAATATGTCTAGTCATGATTGAGTAACGGCGATGGACTCGCCATCTGTCATATTAGCGTCTAAAATATATCTCTGGCAATGTGGCTTGCTGGCACTATCTACACACCTACGCATACCCCTTCGGGGACCCTAGTGGGAAGACGTGAAACTATATATAATGAAAGTAGCGAATTTTACATACAATCATTAATCACAGGACGAGCTTTACGGAGAAAGAAAACCTCGAGGAAAGATGCATACGAATGGCCTCCTTATGGCATGGCAATCCTTAGGGGATGGTTGTGAAAAAGTGTCAAGATAAATATATAGATATTGTATATAAATAAGAGTAGTTCGCATTAAGTGTACGTGAAGAAAACATCATTAAAATCTAATGAGTAATTGAAAACCTACAAATACGTAACTAAGGACCTAAACGTCACGTTAGAACACTTGTTAGAAACGTATTTAAGAATAATCTCATCACAAGCAGATAATACTATCGGTGATTTAAAGAATATAGCCAATATTTTAATCAAAACATAGCCCCTCCGTCTCTTCTAATGAGCTACATTGCTACATGACGGTGTAGAATATATTGACTGCCTCAACTGGAAGAGTTATACGTTGCACGTATTGAGAAAAAATATATGAGTGAAGAAAGATTGACGAAACAGATATACAAAGCAAAAGTGTGTGCAAGAAGAGGCAGAGGAAGGCCACGTTCCAACTACCTGGATCAAATAGATCGGACTCTCAAGGACGGGAACGTTAAGAGTACTCGAAATCGACGAGCATGTATGAAGAGACTGATGAATGTGGACGAAGCGAAAGAGGTATGTAAGTCTAGGGAGAACTGGCGCTCTATACTCTCTGCCTACCCCGTTAGGGACTTGGCGTGATGATATGTATGTATGTATGTAAAAAACTATCATCACCAGTCCTTCACGGGAAGGCAGTGAGCACCTGTTCTCCCTATACTTACATACCTCTTTCGCAATTTACACTCAAACGCGACAATAGCGAAGTTTCGAATATTGCGACTACTCTAGGGTAGCAAACAGCTTATTACACTCAACAGAAAATCACTAATAGCAACGCAAATAGATCAATGATTGACGTATTGAATGCACACGCTGGACCGCACGAAGATCATGAAAGTGCCCTAACGAAGCATAATAACATGATTGCTCTCAATGCTACGTTTGGCACTCTAATTATACCGAGGGTTACCCGTGTAGGTGTTTTAATTAAAGCTATTATTGATTTAGGGGTAGGTTGCAATGATGATGGCGATCGCGACAACTGGGCGCATTAGAACGTTTGACAAGGACTTTTAGAATTAAGCTAGAAATTTTGGTTTTAGCTCTAAGTTTTTTTTATTCGATACCGGCTGTTCAGATGCTAATACGATTAGGAGATATATGCAAATCTTTACAAACACGGATTTTTTTTGCAGGTTCAAATACGTGTCAGTACACTCGTCTGAAGACAAGTTTTCCAGGAGTTCGTAGAACGTAGAAGTCTGCTTAAATTAAAATACCTACTAACAAGAAATGATTGATCGGAATATTTTTCATCAATAATTATACAATCAAATTGACCTAAGATTAAGTAACTAAGTTGGACATTTTCAACTAAGCTATAGAGACCAGATCTAACGATAAACCTGACAAACAGTATGTTCCAAATCGGACAGTACAAATGTTACTTCCAACTCTGATTCAGGACGTTTAATAATAATATTGGTAAAACATTTATTAAAGGTAATAAAAACAACCGAAACGATAAAATAAACAGAGCCGTCGACTCTCACTCTCAACCACCTGAAACTGGAAACTAAAAGTTTGAACACGTGGCAGGGCAAGTGGCACATACCTCGACCGGCGACGGCGTGCCATGGCGGTGTCTCGTTCCCACTTTATATTATTATACTGTGCCTTCTCGCTCTCTCACGCCCTGGTTACTTGGATGATATAGAATATGGAAATAGACTTTGCTTCTGAATCAAGAGTGTAAAAGGAAGAGTATGGGACCAAGAACGGGCCTTGTAGTGCACAGTGGCTACAATCAGCAATGCAGTTTTACACAAGTGCTTTCCCGGGGGGTGAGAGAGCGGGACCTCCGCTACCGCGGACGGTCCACGAAGGAATGTACCGGGAGCCCGGCAACAAACCAGGATCTCGCACTCCGCACTATCAACCTTCTCCAAAGCTCACGAGGGGTTGATCCGCGCACGCGCCTTAGTCACACATCTCCCTACTTCGATCTCCCTCGCACTCGCAATGCGCCCTACGGGGAACGAACCTTAGGGATGATGCTCGGAGGGTGAAAAGACGGTGAAAGATGGAAATGCATCTCGGACTCCGCTCGGATTTCCGGCGCTCGTGATTTTGTTTATTGATTCGTATCGGGAAGACGATGGGACGCTTTTTGGGGCCGCTCGAGTTATTAATCCCCTTATCATGTCACTAAGAGATTTAGAGCTGTTGTACATTATCAAGACCAATAAAAGATTTTTGTGCCGTCGATAAATTATATCGACGAAACGTCGATCATTAGGCACGCGCAATCCGCAACGAGCGTACACATCAATCTGATAAAAATCAACGCCCATTCACAGGGGGATCGTTAAAATGCACCTGAGGCCACTTTTTGCCAACAAAGAGCCGTGATTGAGGCACACTTTAAAAAATAAACACGTATATTTATCTATATAGATCTTAAACCGTTGGGGGAGAGTATAAAATGTGTTGACGATGTTGTTTTAGGAGACCAAGCAGCAGCGTGGATAATAATGAATATTTATTTATATTTGCATCGGAGCGACGGGACAGAAGTAATGCTTGCGGACGGGAAGGGTTGGCGTGTATCTGTTGTCGATGTGGGCTCGATTGATGCAAGTGGAAGTGACGAGCGAACACTCGACGCACTTGATACAATATTAAATTGAGTGCCTTCAGTAAATACACGGGAATTAATAACGCTACGAACACTTACAAAGCACAATGTTGTTACACTTTCGAGAAATGAAACACAAACAGTTCTTTATACGCCATACACTCCACACAGATTCGAATGTGAGCATTTTGTCGTCAATTACGTCACTAAATAGAATCCCGAAATATCGGACAAGTGTATTCATTATTTAAATAAAATCATTAGAGCCGTGATGGCCCGAGTGGTTATCGAATTATACGTAATAATATACCGTCATACCATCTCACAAGAATCCCCGAAGGGGTAGGCAGAAGTGTATAGGTAGTACCCACACACCCACTTTCTGCCAGAGATATATTTTAGATGCCAACGTAACGGATGGCGAGTCGACCGCCGTTTCGCCGACCGACCTTTGAATTGCTTCTCAGACATATGCAGGTTTGCTGTCGATGTTTTCTTCACCGTAAAGCTCGTGGTGTGACTAATCACTGTACGTTCAGTAAAAGTTATTGTTACAGTCGGGATGCGAACTTGCAATCGTTGTGTTGCAGGCAACTATTCGAACCGGTCGGCCACCACGACTCTTTTACGGCATGTTTATATTATTTTTTTTAAATACCTGAAATATATCTCAGGCGGAAAGTTGGTGGGCACTACCTATACGCCTCAGCCTATTCCTTCGGGGAACCTTGTGGAAAGGCGTGAGTATATATACATATATTATTAGGACAGTTCCTATCCTTGAGTATGTGAAGTGATTATAGGGTTATAAGTGCTCCAGGGAGTCAAGAACCTGCATGTTTTCTTAATGTAATGGTACATTTATAGGTACACTGTTTGCGATACATATTACGATGTCATCTATCATGATACAATATACCCTTTACTGTGTACATAGGGAGGAGATGACGTATTCGAGATCTAAATTAAATTAAATGTATAACTCTGATGAATGTAGACGAAGCGAAAGAGGTATGCAAGTCTAGAGAGAACTGGCGCTCTATAATGTCTGCCTACCCCGTTAGGGACACGGCTGATATGTATGTATAACTAGTAAGTATAGACATAACTAGCTGCTCCATGCGGGTTGAACCGCGTATTATTTGATTCCATTGGTGTATATATTTTTCTGATACTTATCCTCAAGACGAAGAAAGAAAATTAGCTCCAAATTACAATATTATTAAATACAACATTTTCAAAAACACGGTTTTATGGGCTTTTTACAAAAACTTTATCGTTACAGCAGTATTTTTATGGTGAAAAGAAAACCATCTCATAAGATTATCCTCACGCCTTCCCACAAGGGTCCCCAACGGGTTGGCAGAGGTTTATAGTTATCACCAACACACCCACTCTCCGTCAGAGATATATTTCAGGTGCCAGCGTGACAGATGGCGAGTCCATCGCCGTTACTCAAGCACGACTATACATATATATACGTCCTTGAATTTATTCAGACGTAAACAGGTAGGTACCTCTCGATGTTTTCCTTGGTACAGATTCGAACTTGCTACCTTTGTGTTGCGGGCGACTAGTGGAACCACTCGGCAACCACGGCTCATACAACTTAATTTTTTTTTATTTGCTTTCTTTCATTGTGTCCCATCATTTCCCTAGAATGTTCTAATAATGATAGCAAAAGCCCGCCCTAATACGACCCCTGTGTACACGAAATTATGCATCCTCTAACGAAAACGCATTTCTCGCGTACTTTTAAACTTACACGGGAGTCACGCTGTGCACACAGTTTGGCATAACCGAGTCTGGACGTGTCACTTGGGGAGGCAGACCGTGTCGAACGTCAGAATTGTAATAGAGAAAAAAGTAACGACATTTTAAATCGAGTAAATAGTATCTTTTTCGTCTTCGTGGATGGCACTCTCTGTATTACGGAGGCCTGTGGTTTCGCTCGGGTAAATTTGATTATCTATACAGAGGAGAGCCGTGGTGGCCGAGTGGGTCGAGCAGTTGCCTGCGACGCAAATGTCGCAAGTTCGAATCCCAACTGTACCAATGAGTTTTCTAAACTTAAGTACAGTGATTAGTCACACCACGAGCTTTACGGTTAAGGAAAACATCGAGAGGAAATCTGCATACGTCTGAGAAGAAATTCAAAGGCGTATGTATAGTCGTGCTTGAGTAACGGCGATGGACTCGCCATCTGTCACGTTGGCTCCTAATATACCTCTGGCGGAAAGTGGGTGTGTGGGTATTACCTATACACCTCTGCCTACCCCTTCGGGGACCCTTGTGGGAAGGCGTGAGGATATATATTTATTTGCAAAAAAAGCATGGTATAAATTGGTGTTAATGAATAATGTTGTACATACATATTTTGCTGAGTTTTCAGCATGCAAATTTAGGTCAGTGTTCAAAAAATTCTTTAACACTATAAAAGTTATTATCATTCAACCACTTATACAGTTGAACTTTAAACTGCCTATAGCTTAACTACTTAAATTTACTAGGTAACTTATTGAATACTCTAATACACATGAACATACATACATACATATCATCACGCCAAGTCCCTAACGGGGTAGGCAGAGAGTATAGAGCGCCAGTTCTCTCTAGACTTACATACCTCTTTCGCTTCGTCCACATTCATCAGTCTCTTCATACAAGCTCGTCGGTTTCGAGTACTCTTAACGTTCCCGTCCTTCAGAGTCCGATCTATTTGATCCAGGTAGTTGGAACGTGGCCTTCCTCTGCCTCTTCTTGCACACACTTTTGCTTTGTATATCTGTTTCGTCAATCTTTCTTCACTCATCCTTTCTATGTGTCCAAACCAACGTAACATGCCTTTCTTCATCTTTACAATCACGCCCTCATTCACGCCAGTTGATTTGCGAATCTCTTCATTGCGGATTCGATCTAATATCGTTACGCCGCACATTTTCGAAGAGATCGCATCTCGACTGCATTCAAGCTATTTTCATACTTCCTCTGACATACCCAGGATTCGCTGCCATACAATAAGGTAGGTACCAATATCGCGTTGTGGAAAGCAACTCCAGCATTCTTGCTCAGACTTTTTTTATGAACAAAAAACATACTATATTTACTTAACCTAGGAATATCACTAACGACAAGTCTGCATGGATCTCTACGATTTCGCGCGCAAACGCCATCTACTGTTTGAAAGAGGTTTTTATGTTTCCATATAAACATACACACTTCGAAGATATAAAGAGAAGGTAGTGGCAGTAGTCCAAGACTTTTAAACACTGGCATAACATAGACTATCTTAAGCTAAACATAACCTTGCACGGTGTTTAGATTTTTTTGGTGAGAAGTACATATTGGTAGTGCTAACTTCTACTACCGCACCTTTCGGCACCGTAGGGGACTTCAGGTCTCAAAGGAGTTCCCTTCCGCGAAAGCTCAGGCTGTGGAATGAGCTCCCGTAGAGGGTTTGCCTAGAGAGTACAGCATGGAGTTCTTCAAGTAGGATTTGAAAAGATTCCTGTAAGGTCAGCACTGGTTAGTGCTGCACTTACCAAATGTAATATAAAAATAAATAATAGTTTAAAAAACTAAAAAAATACACTTTTTATAGAAAATCCAACTAAAAATAGAAAATAAGTAAGGACAACGGATCAAAATGTTTAAAATATTAAATTGTCATCGGTCCTTAATAAGTATGCCAAATTTCGAGTTAATCCGACGTTTTGAAGGGGGTTAAAATCATGTTCAAAGATTCCGTTACATACTAACATACGTCTCAAGCTAATAAAAGCGTATTAAAAATTACTAACCTTATAATATGTATAATATTTCGATTGTCGTAATGTTCGTTCGTTTGTAGGATGACTCCAATAGCAGGCACTATGTTGGCTATCTTATAAGGCACTTGTTTTGGCGTGTGTTCGTCTGTGGTCTCTTTCACATTGCACTCCTCATACCTGGGAATGAGATCTAGATTAGGCTATAGTATAGTATAAACTAGAGTAAAAGCAGGAACATAAAAAGTCATAGACAAGTAATTGTTGCCGGTTCATGTGACGTACTGTACCTAAGTACACGGCTATGTCTGCCCACCATTTTGTGTGTGGTTTCACATACTTAGGTCCATAAAGTGCACACTAGTTTTATAAAAGAGTTAAGTTACTGTAGCACTAACAATCTGGAATCCTGTTTCGGCTATCCATGCGAAATGAAGAAGAAAAACCGAAGAACAATCGGAAACTCGAGAATGGGAACGTCAAGAGTACTACAAACAGGTGAGCACATTCATCAGTCTCTAGTAAACAGAGTTTGATGAATGTGGACAAAGCCACAGAGGTCTGTATGTGGTAGAAACAATTGGCTCTCTTCTCTCTCTCGACTCGACGTCATTTATTAATTTATTTTTGGATACTAACAAGTGAGATCACCTTAATGTTGAAAGAGCAGGACATAATAAAACATCCATAAGTGTCCACCCGATTATAGGTAACCACAACTACTAAACTATATGAAGCAATGAAGAGATTCGCAAATCAACTGGCGTGTATGAGGGCGTGATTGTAAAGATGAAGAAAGGCATATTAGGTTGTTTAGGACACATAGAAAGGATGAGTGAAGAAAGATTGACGAAAAAGATATACCAAAAGTGTGTGCAAGAAGAGGCAGAGGAAGGCCACGTTCCAACTACCTGGATCAAATAGATCGGACTCTCAAGGACGGGAACGTTAAGAGTACTCGAAACCGACGAGCATGTATGAAGAGACTGATGAATGTGGACGAAGCGAAAGAGGTATGTAAGTCTAGAGAGAACTGGCGCTCTATACTCTCTGCCTACCCCGTTAGGGACTCGGCTGATATGTATGTATGTATGTGCAACTACTGACCTATATGTGTTTCTATACTAAGAAAGTTATTAAGTGATTAAATACATTTATATAAACTTTTAACACACGTGCTTAGTGATCTTTTTTTCAGTTGTACACTTTGCCAGAACCAAAAATTTCTAAATTAACTCGGTATTCAAAATAATAAATTGTAAAAGCGATAATAGAGCGTGTGTTGACTTCTTACCATAACTAAAAAACTCAATGACACATGAACCATCCAACTGTAAATCATACCATGGACAATAAAACAGCGAACAATTCCGCAACAGAAGGGTGTATCCCTCAACGACATTAACCAAAATCACGAGAATATATTTTCGAAAAACCCCTCACAAGTCTTCATTACAACCTCCAAAAAAACAATGCAATAAATTGTAAGAAATCAAAAAGCTATAAAAATAACAGAATAGTCCCTTGGAAGGATATGTCGAGGCACCACGTTGGGCGCCAACATTCTGCGGGGGGGATAGGTGGCTGTTGCTGTCTCGCTCTCGGCGCCAGTCAGCCTGGCGCCGTCTGGCGGTCGTCTGCCGCCGCTCTGGAGCCGATTATATAACCTGGCTCAGCACCAAGCCCGGGAATTCGCGAATTTTGCGGCATTATGTAGATAACGCCTCTGCAGATAGCTACTATCAATAGAAAGGTAATTTAAGTTGTATATAGCTTGGGGGAGCCCTTCGCAACTTGTGCTGAATAAAAGTTTCTTCTTTATCTAAGCTTCGGAGTTATTTACCTTTGTAATTTTGCAACTGAGTTGTTCACACAAATTAGTTTTTCTGAACTTAAGTACAATGATTGGTCACACCACGAGCTATACCGTGAAGAAAACATCGAGAGGAACTTGCACACGTCTGAGAAGCAATTCAAAGGCGTATGTATTATCGTGGTTGAGTAACGGCGATGGACTTGACATCTTTCACGTTGCCACCTAATATATCACTGGTGGAAAGTGAGTGTGTGGGTATTACCTATACACCTCTGCCTACCCCTTCGGGGACCCTTATGGGAAGGCGTGAGGATATATATACACATTTTTCTGATAATCTTTACAAAACATAAACTTGCAAGGTGTTTCGATTCTTCTTTTGAGATTTCTCCTATCACCTAGAACCTTTTTTTATACCTAATTATAAAATTAAATATCAAATAATACGTAGGACGACATAAGCGTCGACCAGCTCATAGAGATCAAGTATGAACAAAATATGTTACATCAAACGCAGCTAAATAGAACATTTGTTATCAAAGTTCAAATTAAATTGGACCTTATCAACAAATAATTTATGGATCTAGAAGCCACAAGTTCAAACAAACTCTATTTTTACACTATCAAGCTTCAGTTTTCCATGTCGTTGACACTATGCCGTGATAAGCATGTTTAATTAATATTCGACCTTATTACAGATGGACTAGAGTCGAGTGTTAATAGATGTCAGTGTGCAATGAAGCGCGGCATAGTAACGACGCCATCGACGTTGTTCGTGTAATGGGTAATGGAAGTTTGAGTTTGCTTCCCTAAAGATAATATAGAAACGTGCACGTGATACTTTGGTATCGTGAGCGTAAATAGGCTACGGTAACCGTTTTCCATCAGGTGGGCCGTATGCTTGTAGTAAAAAAAAAACCCATGGAAATTTGGCTTCATATTGCTTCGTGGTTATTCAAGAAATGTAGGGCATAACGGGTTTTCCGTTCGAATTTGGAGCCACCCGTCTGGGGAAGGACCTAGAAGTAGCCAAATAACACGACTTTTTGTGTTGTGTTCCTGTACGTTGAATATGGTTTCCAATAATGAGCTCCTTGGGGAGGAGGGAGGATTTTTATATTGTAATGGAAGCAGAGGGATCTCTCGGAATACAGAGTGGTAACGCGCAAGTGATTTTTCGGTATCGTGAGCCGCTTTCGATCAGTTGGGCCGTACGCTGGTTTGCCACTCTTGTTGTATAAAAAATAAAAACTATCTGAGCTCCACATTAAATAAGATTGCTTGCTTAGTTTTTTTTAAGGATTAAAATATCTACATATCTGTTAATCCAGCTAATAACTATATTTTCAGTCGTAAGGTATTTGTGGGAATTCCAAAATACATATAAGATTTCCTTTAATAAAATAAAGGCGACCACAAGCAATGGGGCCTTTTGATTTTATTTTATTTACTCCTCTTACAATTGTTAAACAGTTTTAAGTCAATTAACATATATATACATTTGTTTTCGGGAGACATATCTCAAACTAGATTTCCCAGGGCTAAGGGCCTTCAGGCCCCTCATGGATGGTTGGCGCCTTGTATCTCAATCTTATCATTTAGATTATATTATCAATAAGTAAACACACTTCCCTATCCGATATACAAAAAAATCAATGTCCATTTTGACATAACAATATAATGATCACCAGTAAACGTGGCCACCCTAGTGCCGGCGCGTGTCGGGTATGCGCACGCGCCGCCGATTAGGACGCCGCCGGCATGTATGTAGGTTAGTTTGTGTTTGTTTATATTGCGCAGTGTTCCGGCGCTATTTGCCAAACAAGAATATATACATTATTCTACACTACTCAAATGAAAACCAACAGACACCTGGTTATTTATCATATAATTTTCATTATTTAAAAAATGCCGTATCTTTCAAAATTACAATATCCTTAATAATATTATAAATGTGAATGTAAGTTTGTTTGTTACGCTTTCACGTAAAAACTACTTAACCGATCATCATAAAACTTTGTACACATATTCTTGGAGGTATTAGGAGTAACATAGGATACTTTTTATTGAAAAAAATTATGAAAGATAAAAAAGCCGTCCACGCACAGCTAGTTAACATATAAATACATAAGTTACATATATACATATCATGTATCTAGGTAGGTAAAGAGAGAACGCCGGTTTTTCTAAGCTTACATATTTCCTTCACTTCGTCCAAATTCATCAGTCTCTTCATACATGCTCGTCGGTTTCGAGTACTCTTAACGTTCCCGTTCCCTTGAGCGTCCGATCGATTTGATCTAGGTAGTTGGAACGTGGTCTTCCTCTGCCTCTTCTTGTCTACACTAATATTATAAAGAGAAAAACTTTGTTTGTTTGTTTGGTTGTAATGAATAGGCTCAAAAACTACTGGACCGATTTGAAAAATTCTTTCACTGTTGGGAAGCTACACTATCTCCGGTGAACATAGACTATATTAAATTGGACCCGATAGGTGGCGCTGCGATCGAGTTTCAGGAATTTAACTTTTTCACCCGGGCGAAGCTATCCCTTTCTGTGTGTCTTAAGGTGGATTCGAGAATGGTTTAGATTTACAATTGGACCCGATAGATGGCGCTGCGATCGTGTTACGGGCAATTTAACTTTTTCACCCGAGCGAAGCTGGGCTTGACAGTTAGTATACTATAAACTACATTTTCAGGCAGCATATTACAATTCTCATGAGTATATACATCTTCACACCTGTTCAAAAGAACCGGCGAATGGATAGGCAGGGTGTGTAGGTAGAACCCACATACTCACATCGATGGACTCGCCATTGCCTTGTGTGATAAACACGAGTATTTGTACCTTAGTCTTGGATGTCTTATGTATTTATGTATATATCTATCTATATAAGTAAATATATCGTTGTCTAGTTACCATAACACAAGCTTTGCTTAATTTGGGGCTATGGCAATTTGTGTGATTGTGGTATTTATTATTATTATACTAGCTGTGCCTGCGACTTCGTCAGCGTGGAATAGTGACTTTGGGTAGCACACCACAATATATTAATGAACTCCACATCTAAATAGGATAAGCCGTATCTGAGATCAGTGTTTATCTGTATATGGGAATATAACTTTAATCATCCTTTATGTATGGTTGAGGCGGTATACATCCATACGCATTTAGTAAAAAGATGTTATTTATAATATTACAAACAGACACTCCAATTGTATTTATTTGTATAGATGACATGAACTGATACAAACGAAGGTAGCTGTTATAATATAATCTAAAATGGCAGGTGCATGGGCGTGCGATAATATGGGCAGTGTCAGTTTATGGAGCGCGGTGGCAGTTGGCGGCGAATACGTTAGCTATATACATAATGTATTCATCGCCAAACCTCGGAAATGTTAGAAGAAACTGTTAGAACTGTATATTTGATGCACCTTTGTTATTTTAATATGTCCCGACCATCCATCCATATATATCCTTAATCCTTAATAATATTATAAATGTGAATGTAAGTTTGTTTGTTACGCTTTCACGTAAAAACTACTTAGCCGATCATCATACAACTTTGTACACATATTCTCGGAGGTATTAGAAGTAATCCTTACTAATATTATAAATGTGAATGTAAGTTTGTTTTTTACGCTTTCACGTAAAAACTACTTGGCCGATCATCATAAAACTTTGTACACATATTCTTGGAGGTATTAGAAGTAACTTAGGATACTTTTTATTGAAAAAAAAAAAAAATTTATGAAAGATAAAAAGCCGTCCACGCCGACGAAGTCGCGGGCACAGCTAGTATCAATATAAATAAATGGTTCTTTATGTCCTTTATAGAATCGTAAACGGTTGGACCGATTTTAATGAAATTTTCTGTGTTTCTTCAGGTGGCGCCACTGGCTTTTATTTTTTCATCCATCCGAAGAAGGGCGGACAACTAGTTTTTTTTATAAACACAAAACCTATCTAGCAATTTCGCAGTCGAATAAAAAAGATATGAGGAAAAAAAGGTAAACCTACACTCGTTATTTTTAATCAAATTATATCTCTACAATAGGTTTACGAATATCGGCGACTAACTTGCCTATAATCAAATCCCAATAAACAACCCACACCATTGACCGCTGGGCCCGGCGTTGGCTCACATCTGTCGCGTGGGCCCGCTACTTCAGCCTACGTAGGGCTTTTAATGTCACTGGAGAAAGTTATATAAAGGTTTATAACATTTAAGATACAACTCATTATTCATTTAGTCATGGCGCTTTCGCAACCACAGACGGTGACTTAATCGGATCGCCTGATAGTTGTTGTAAAACGAGTACCTTTTAAGTACAGAGAAGCTTATATCCAAGGAATAAAATTGGCTAGTACATGCTTGTCTTAGAGAATAGAGTCCTTATGTGTGATGACAAGTCAAATAACAATAAAAAAAAACATTCATCACAAAATCATACGTAGAATGCAACTACTACTTTATATTTTTTACTTATTAATAATGTCAGAGAGAACCTTTTTCTGATGAGAAATGCATTTCTATCTTTAAGTATATTTTACATCGCTGCCTGGTTACCATAGTATAAGCTCAAATTAATTTGGGACACTGCGCCAATTTGTGTGGAATAGAAGCAAAATATTAGGAGGAATATTCAACCTACACAAAATGTTAACAACTGGTTATATTACTATGAAAACACATCTACTAAATCTGTGTTATTTATCTGATCCTGCCAGCAGCTACCTTACATGGTAATATCGACGCTAGTATTAAAAACGTGTCATTCATCTCCCCACACTAATCACAAACAATGACACGCCGCGTGTAGTAAACACAACGGGACGTTTTATTTTCCTTAAATTAGAATTGAATAAGTGTTCCATCGAATTACATCATGAGTAAACTAATGACGTCAGCGTTGGTGACGTCAACGGAGCCAGTCTTTTAATATTCACAAGCTTTTTATTTTCAAGTCTTTAAAAGTTTTTAAATCACGTTAATAAGTTTAGTAGTACAATAACCAATCAAAAGGTCTCCAGTAATTAGCTCTTGCTATAGTGTGTTGGCAGCAGAAGGATTTAGTCCTATGATGCTGTCAACATAGTATAACTCTCCCAACATAGAGTGGCAGCGCGCAAGTGATACTTCGTAAATAGTGTCTTTAGCGTAAATAGGCTGAGGTAACCGTATCCAATCAGGCGAGCCGTAATATTAAAAATAAAAATAACCATCTATTTCACTAGTTTTCACAGGAAATGGTGATGGTGAGCGGTCACCGTAGCTTACACTACACGCTTGTAATTCATGGGTATCGCTTGCACATTGCAGTCAGTAAACCAATTACATTAATACAATATTCGTTTTCACACACAAATGATTCACATTCCCAATCCAGAGCAAGGTAAAATCACGTCATCTTAATTATTGGAACAAGTCGAGAGAGAACAGTTTACTGCAGCACGGCGTATTACGTGCGAGGTAATGTGTCAGCTATTATGTCGTAAGGCAGTATCGTTAAACCCCGTATTCCACCATGTCAAAAGGCCACATATTAAAGAAAAATGATAATTATAATATTATAGGTACCCTACAACTTCTAGAACCACGGTGGTCGAGTAGTTCGAGTAGAAAGATTGCAACTTCGTATTGGACTGTAGCATTTTTTCTAAACTGTGACTGGTTACACCGCGAGCTTTACGGTGAAGGAAGACATCGAGAGGAAACCCGCATACGTTTAAAGAGACATTCAAAGGCGTATGTGTATGTATAGTCGTGCTTGAGTAACGGCGAAGGACACGCCATCCGTCACTTTTGCAACTAAAATATATCCCCGACGTATAGTGGGTCTGTAGGTCTGCCTACACTTTCGGAGGGGCTTATGGGAAGTTTAGAAAGATACATTCAGCCTGCTAGCTCGACAGCTATAACTGTTAGTATTCTATACCATAATGTAGACGTGTGTCGTCGTTGTTGAGAAACGGTGATGGACTTGCCACCCGTCACGTTGACAAATATATTCGCTCAGGTTGTATAATGAACTTCTGATGAAGATGATAATGATGAAGACGGCCGTCTGGTCTAGCGGTTAGAGCTCCTGACTGCGAAACTTGAGGTCGCGGGTTCGAATCCCGCTGAGGGCATATATTTGTGTGATGAACACGAGTATTTGTACCTTAGTCTTGAATGTCCTACGTATTTATGTATATACCCACCTATATAAGTAAATATATCGTTGTCTAGTTACCATAATACAAGCTTTGCTTAATTTGGGACTAGGTCAATTTGTGTGGGTTTTTACCAAGGTATTTATTATTATTATTATTATCAGTTTTTCACAGAGCACATCATGGAGCAAAGGGACGCCTGTGATACTCCTGAAGTAGCTAGCGTCAAATGGCGATAGTAACCTCTTAACATCACTAGGGCCGCACGCCTAATTGCCAATATACTAATTAACAGAATAAAACGAAAGCCTTGACCGGCAAAAGGCCACAGTTACTCAAGCAAAACCCTGATCACAATCTAGTTTAGAAAGGTTACACGCGATAACAGTTACGAGTAAACATAACGCATTTGAAACATACGGACCGTACTCCCAGTAAGGACTTCGTGATCAAACAACGCGATCAAATCCATGACAAGACTTGTACACGCGGTTTTCAATGCCAATTCATATCCTCGAGAGAACGCGTGGACAAACTATCACGGCACACACACACTAAAGACACGTAACACGCACGTAAAGAACTGTGTTATTTTTCATGACGTTATATTTTGTCAATGCCAGAACGACAAGGTTATGCGAAACTATAAAGCCGTGCAAAAAAAATATACGATATTGGTGCATAGGTCAGGTGATGCTACTTAATTTCTCGTGCATGCCCAATAGATCCTAGCTGGGTTGCTAGAGAGTAGAATGTTATTTGAACGAAACAAATTGTTCACTTATCGTCTCGTATACTGTTTAATAGTATATGATTACGCATTCCCACAAGGGTCCCCGTAGGGGTAGGCCGACGGTGAACTAAAGGACCAATTTGCACCGGAGATATATTTGCCAATGACAGATGGCGAGTGCTTCGCCGTTTTTCAACGTATGCAAGTTACCTCACGATGTTTTCCTTCACCGTAAAACCGTGGTGTGACTAATCACTGTACAGTGTGATTTGAACTAGCATTATTTGCTTTGCAGACCATTACTCGGTCCACTCGGCCACGACTCTCCAATACTTTTTTAAGCGTTTCAAAGACCTGTAGTTAGTCCTAGTATCAATTGAACAAGGCACAATCGTTACGTGAATCATGGTAACATTGAAACTAGATCTGACTCATGGGAAACCAGCGTACAACGATAACATACATACTGCACACTTCCTCGAGCTCACCAGATGAGGATGTATACTGTCCGCTCTGTGATTAATACAAGAGTTCTCCCATGAAACATAAAAAAAATACTATCAACGCAGGAAGTTAGTGGAAACCTGAAGATATATGGTTACCGCCCAAGGGTACTTAACCACAACCGCATCTCTCGCTATCGACGTAGAATTAATACCTCGGAACCAAACAGGTCTCGTACTGCGCAGTTCCAAAGGAGTTTCCGTCCGCGAACACTCAGGCTGTGGAATGAGCTCCCCGAGGGAGGCTGAGAGGTTTTCCCTGGAGAGTACAGCATGGAGTGTTTCAAAGTGCGAAAAGATTCCTGCAGGGTTGGCAACGCAGGAGCCCACTAGCGTGTCATGCGTTCGTAGGCGACGGAAACCTCTAGTATCGGGCGGATCGCATGCTATTTCAACACCTAAGTGGTATATTAAAGAAATATTAGATGAGGAGGTCCCTATGCTAGGAGCGTGAGGGCATGGTACAACACTTTCCAGTAGCAGTACTACTTTACGATCTTCTGTAATGTAGAGATATTTCCACATGCGGATATCTGTACATCTGATCTGATCTGTATCTTGTCAATCTTTCTTCACTCATCCTTTCTATATATATATTAAACAAACGTCAAACACTTTACGAGCCTCTTCATTGCGGATTCATTCTAATACCCATACGCCGCACATCTTTGAAGAGAACGCATCTCAACTACATTTATGCTATATACAAGCTTCCTCTGACACTCAATTCAGTATAGATAGTGCCATCCACGAAGACGCGCCCCACCGATGTCTAGTCGAGGGGGTAGCGGGATGAGGGGAGTATGACTCGTATCTATTGATTGTAGTGTGCGTGTGCACTCATAGGTGATCAGTGTGTACCGACAATACTCACATATTAGTGGAAGGTTGCACACTTACACTATAAACTATAGGGGAGGATAGTGGGGCGCGTCTTCGTGTATTGCACTTCCTATCTATACACACGAGAAAAACAAATCCAACGGGTGAATAAGCGTTATAAGGTCAAGGTTGGTACATTCATAAGAAACTACAGAGTGTATCAAAATATAATTGAGGTCATGAAATACAATCATATTTATGAGAACTGTATATGGGTCACCCAGCGAATACGGCTTGGAAGGAACATGTATGCAGCTGGGTTTGTTAAGATTTTTTTTTTTTTTTTTTTTTTTTTTGTATTGTCTCTCGTAGCGTGAGTTCCGGGAACTTTTGCTACTTAACCGGTCAATGGCGAGACCTAGGCCTCCAGCCAGGCACTTTATTTCTAAGCAACACAGCTAAGGGCACCCCCTGTGGGGTACGAACCTCGGCTTAGGGCGTTGCTGGATCGCGAGCAAGGGAGCTGGACTGGACTGGTAATTTTATTTAAATATTATTTGGGGGCGGGATTTGCGCGTCTGGCTCGGCGCGGGCCGGCGTTTGCGGCGGGGGTCGGGGGGGAACATTACGGCTTATTCGCGTCGAGCCTCGCCGGCGAGGACGGAACAGTGGTCGGTTTTGTGTAGTGTTGGTATGTTTTTGTCGGGCGTCCTGGAGGACCGTTATGTCGTCATCCGGTTCGATGACGGCATGTTTTGGACGCCTTATCTTCGAGATAAGGGAAGGAGTGTATCGGGCGGCCGATACGACGAGGGGGTTGGGGTGGTTTACAGCAGAATCGAAATGACGTTTGGACAGTTTTTTCAAAAACTGTTTTATGGTGGGGACCTTGAGGTCAACGTGGAGTTGACTATTACGCATGTACCACGGGGCACCTGTGGCTCTCCGGAGAAACCGGCTTTGGAGCACTTGCAGGGGGTTGAGAGTTGACTTGCTAGTGTGTGCGAACACTACACCCGCATATGTCATGATTGGTCGAATGCACGTCGTGTAAATCCTCACCTTGGATTTCAATGAGAGTTTACTTCGTGCATTCAACATGCTGTGAAGTCTACCGAGCGCGAAGGCGGCTCGCGCGCGTACCGCCTTTACGTGGTGACGGAAAGAAAGGCGTTGATCGAGGATCACACCCAGGTATTTGGCTTTTTCTTCCCATGGAATGGGTTTGCCGAAGAGGGTGATGGGGGCTACCCGTGGGCGTTCGAGGCCTTTCCAGAATAGAATGGCTGCGCTTTTGGTGGGGTTCACTTCAATTCTCCATTTCCGGAACCACCGCCCCAGGGCTGTGACCGCGGATTGGAGGTTGTCGTGAATTCCCTCGGGAGTTCTACCTTTGTAGTAGATAGCCGTATCATCGGCGAATAGAGCGCTTTTAACTCGTCTGTGGAGGGGAATGTCGCTGGTATAAAGCGTGAATAGGAGTGGCGAGAGCACAGAGCCTTGCGGGACTCCTGCTCGTATGGGGTGGGGGGAAGAGAGTGTGCCCTCGACTCTGTAGCGGAAGGAGCGGTTCGACAAAAAGTCCCGTACTATGCGTACTAGACGGTCCGGCACGCCCAACTGGTACAGCTTGTATATTAAGCCGTTGTGCCAGACCTTGTCGAATGCCTTCGCCACGTCGAAGAGGAGCATACCCGTGGTAAAACCGAATTGGAAGCCGCTACTGACGTCTTCCACAATACGGTGGACTTGTTGGACACAGGAGTGTTTGGTTCGAAAACCGAACTGTTGGTCAGGTATGACTTTCTTAGAGTCTGCAAAACTCTTTAATCTATTGTAGATAAGTCTCTCGTAAATCTTGCCAAGGACGTTGAGGAGACTGATGGGGCGATAACTGGAGGCTTCGGTCTTGGGTTTCCCTGGCTTGGGAATACCTATAACCGTTGCACTTTTCCAGGATTGGGGGAAAAAGTTGTTGCTCAGTGCTGCATTGAAGATGGCAGTGAGCAAAACTATGAGATAAGGGGAGAAGAGTTTGATAACTCTGTTAGCGATCCCGTCGGGACCTGGGGCTTTCCTGGGGTGAAGATCCTTGATCACTTTCCGGACTTCGTCCACCGTGATTGGGGCGATAGGGTGGTCTGGGTGTTCGGAGGGTGGGTGGGATAGTTTGCTTTCGACCTCGGCGTCCACCTTCTTGAGGTGGCGCTGATCTACTGGCAAGGTGCTGGGCGTACATTGAGCCTCGAGACTGTCGGCCAGGCACTCGGACTTCTCGTCGTCGTCAAAGGCGGGCCCTTGATTTGGACGAGTGAGTGGAGGCATGGACGAGATTTTGTCTGATTTAAGTTTCCGTTGGAGATGCCAAAAGGCCAAGTGACTCGGTTCAAGTTCCCCTAGGAACTTGTTCCAGCGAGCGTCTCGCAGGTCTTTCATGCGGTATCTCAGCTTGCGCTGGAGTGACCTCAGAAAGGTGCGGTTCGCTTCAGTCGGATGAGCTCTATGCGCTCGGAGGGCGGCGTTCTTTTCCGTCACCAGTTCACGCACGTCGTCGGGAAGTTTCCAGCGATGGTCTTCCATCACCGGAACTTGTCGTGAACAGGCGTCCACGGCTGACTGTACGTGAGCTGTGAGGGAATCGACCGCCTTTTGAGTGTCGGCTGCCGACTCTGTGAGGGGCGGGATACTATCTAAGTGAACAGATGAAGAGGACTTGAGGAGTTCCTCCAGTTTTCTCCAGTCTGTTATCTTTTTCTGAGGTGGGGACTGACCTGAGTCCGGGGGGCCTAGTCGGGGGGGGAGCGCTAAGGTCACAGGTCGGTGGTCGGAATCTAACTCGTCGTGCGACCTCAACGAGTGCAAACGGAGGTTTACATTCTTGAGGATCGCAATGTCTAGTACGTCCGGTCGGTGGTTGATATTCTCGGGATAGTGGGTGGGGTGCATAGGCGCAATGACGTCGAATTGGAGGAGCCCGCTGAGGTCCTCCAACTGGCGTCCTCTGTTATTTCGTGAGTGGCTGTTCCAAGCATCGCTCTTGGCATTCAGGTCACCCGCGATAATAACCGAGCTACTGAGGTTGATGAGGGCTTTGATATCCGCTTTGATATCGGCCGTCGAGTTAACTGGGGAACAGTACGCCGAGACTATCGTGATCGGCTGATGGCCGGTCATACCTAATCGACAGATTGAGGTCTCAATGTGGGAGAGGGTTGGCGGTTGGATCGGAATACAGTGCAGGGACCTCTTGTAATAGATCAAAGTACCACCGAGGGCGGATCGAGATCTATCATTGCGAACTACGCAGTAGTTTGCAACTCTAGGGTCTCGGTGTGATGGTTTCAAGAAGGTTTCCTGCACTAGGAAAACGTCGATATTGTTGTCGCGGAGGAACGCGGCGATCTCTTCCTTTTGGCTGTGAATGCCGTTGGCATTAAAGTAGCCAATTGAAAGTGATCGGGGTTTGATTCTGCTGCTTACGTTTGAGTCCATTATTGGTTGGACGAGAAGGCAGCCAGGGACTCCGATACATCGGCGTAGTCGCCGAGCACCTTGAGGAGGGCCAGAGGGTCCTTCCGGACGGCCCTGAGGCTTCGTGCCATCTCGTTAACCCTTGAGAGGTGGACGGTGGAGAAAAGATCCGCCAGGAATGCCATGTTGGCGGAGGTTTCAGAGGGGGAGGAAGTGGGCTGGACCGCCTGGGGTCTACGAGGGGGATAAGCAGCCTGGGGCTGGGGCTGTTGGGGTTTGGCGGTGGAGAGCGACGGCAGAGGTGTTATCTGCGGGCTCGGGGCCGCTGAGGGGACAGGGGGGGACGCTTGTGGGAGGGGTGGAAAGTCCCTCGGAGGGAGGGCCCTCCACGGAGAAGGTCGAGGTGGGGCGGGTTGCGCGGGGGGGGCGTTACGCCATTCGCGGGCCGCCGCCCTCTTGACCACGACTGGTCTGGGCTTGGGGGCTTTGGGACAGCCCCTGTAATTGGCCGGGTGGCCTTCCTGGCGGCAAAGCACGCAACTAGGGGGCGAGTCGGCGAGTGTGCGGTCTTTAGGGCGCGAGCAGTCGCTCGTCCCATGATCACCCAGGCACTTGACGCACCTGGGTTTCGCGTTGCAGTTACGCGAAGCGTGCCCGTATAGTTGGCAGTTGTGACACTGCCCTATAGGGCCGCCCTTGTGGGGAGTTTCAACCCTTATGCCAGACAGGCGGCATAGGGTTTTAATCTTAAAGACGGCTTTGCCGTCGGGGGAGTTCTCGCAGATGGCGAGGACCATGTTAAATGCCTCTCCGGCATTTTGTCGGTGCATGCGGTGCACCTCCTGCACCGCGACATTCTGAGCCTTCAGATCATCTTTGATCGACTCGGTATCGATTTCGCGTGGGACGCCGCGGATGACGACCCGGAGTAAACGGTCCTCCGGCAGGTCATAAGTGTGGTATTCCACACTTCTGGCCTGCAGGAGCTTGGTGAAGGCTTGGAATTCAGTCGAATTCGGGAGGTGCACCTTAATGCCTTCGGCTGTGGCCGTGGCCCGGGTGAAGGAGATACGGTTGGTTTTACACCAACCGGAGATTTCCGTCCACTTGGACTTAGTGTGGACGAATACGGGGGGGCACGAGCGCTCTTTCGTCGAGGAGGGCCGCGTGGGTCGCGGGACGGGGGAGAGCCGGCTAGCCTGAGTGGCTTCGGCTTCCGGAGAGGCTATGGGGGCGGGGGCAGGGGGTGCCGGAGAGGGGGCTGCCGGGGAGGACTGTGCGGAGGGCACGGGCACGGTTTTGGGGGCTTTAGTCGGGGGGGAAGGTGAGGTTGAGGCCTCCTTCTTTTTAGCGCGTCTGGCGCGCTTCTTGGAGCCCGTGACGGGCGTAAATTCGTCCGAGGAGCCCTCGGACGACTCGGATTGTAATGACTCCATTTCGGAGTCCACAATGACAGATTCGGGGGACAAGGGGGAGCCCTGAGACTTATTGGCCTCGTTGGTGACGGCTATGATTGCGCTCTTGTCCAGCGCTGCAGTCGCCTCGGCAGTGGGGGTACCCGCGTTTATATCGCGGGTGTATTCGTCATATTGACGTCGGAGGGTGGGCACGGCGTCTAAGAGCCGCGCGAGAAAAGCCAGTGAGGCTTGGGGGTCCATACTTGTGGACATGGTGGATAAAGACGTGGGAGGGCAAGGCGGTAAGGGAAACGTGTTTCGGGGCGCGGTCGCCCAGGGGAAGAAACACGTAAAGAAACCCCTGGTGACTTAAACGTTAGAGACCCGATCCCCGGGGGGTTGACCCGGGGGTGTGTACTGAACCCTCCTTGTCGGGTGTAGACAGGGAGGTGAGTGTGCCTATGGTGTGAGCCCTAAGCTTGTATTCCCGCTGCCAATCTTATTGTGCAGCGGGTCCCTGACAGTTCCGGTGTAGAGAGCACTAGTCCGTGGACAGTGCCCAAACTAACACCGGAGGATAGTAGGTAAGGAATAGGTAGGGTGGGCGGTGGGTGATGACCAGGCGCGACTAGGGTAGACCCCAAGGCCGGTGAACCTGGTCCCGTCCGTTTGTAGCCTTACCCTGAAGGGGCAAGGCTAAGAGCGCAACGGGGCAGCGCCCCACTCGGTTTCGTTGGCACCGTTTGGTTTCCACCGAATGACCACGAAACTGGGGATTTTCCCAGAAGGGGACAAATATTATTGTCGAGAAACAAGAATTGTGATTGTTGTTGCCTTGAAAAAGGCGACCAACAATCACCACGTGCGGCTACCGCGTGGCGATTTGCGTAGCGGCGGGTGTGGCTTCTGCCGGTCGTAGCGGGCGCAGAGCGCGGGAGCGGTGGGAGCACACGTCTGCTCGGTACGGCGGCCGGAGCGAGAATCGGACTCGCCATCTGTCACGTTGGCACCTAATATACCTCTGGCGGAAAGTGGGTGTGTGGGTATTACCTATACACCTCTGCCTACCCCTTCGGGGACCCTTGTGGGAAGGCGTGAGGATATATATATATATAAAGAAAGGAAGAAAATATAAACAAAACAAATTGGTAATTTTTTACTTAATATAGTTTATATTCTCTCATATAGGTAGTACCCAGACACCAACTTTCCGCCAGAGATATATTTAAGGTGCCAACGTGAGAGATGGCGAGTCCATCGCCGTTACTCAAGCACGACTATACATATGCCTTTGAATTCCTTCTCAGGCACGTGCAGGTTTCCTTGCAATGTATTTCTTAACTTAATATAAAAATTTTGGCGCTATATTCACCAAAACACACAATTTTCGACGTTTTATAAGTGCCCATCTAGTCCTATGTGAAATAAAATATTTTGAATTTTGAACAGCACGCTATTTTCCTTTTGCACTTTTGCCTACCACCTGCTTAATAGTGTTTTTGTAACCTTTGAACTTCTCGGAAAATAATCTTGCGTAACAATGGACTTGCGAGATTGATCGTATCTTATTAAATAATTGGGTTTTTCCCAGGTGACGGCATATATAGCGATTAGTACTATTACTTGCAAAACTACTAATTGGTATGAAAAAACGTATACAAAGACCTTAAGTTTTAGAAATCTGTTACGTTACTGTCTTAAGCAGTGTATCTCGCGACATCTATCGTCATTAATTAATATTATGAAGAGGAATGAGAGTTTAGAGATCTAACTATTCCACAGTAAAATAGGCTATATTTGAGTTAAAAAAACATATAGACGTATATATAAGAATGTATATAGAAAAACCGTGGTAGCCGAGTGGTTCCAGTCTTTGCCTGCAACACATAGTTTGCAAGCTCAAATCCCGACTGTACCAATGACCTTAAATACTGAAATTATTTACAGAATTAATTTCACGGAAGGAAAACATCGAGAGGGCACCTTCATATACTTGGGAGGAAATTCATAGACCTACACATTATGTATGGTCGTGTTTTAGTAACGGAGATGGACTCGCTATCGGTCATCTCCCTAAAATAAAAAGAAAACAGAAGAAGATATTGTACTTAGTATTTACTTCTGCCGACAAACTTAAGTGTTCGGTTAGTGGGTATTGGTCAGGGTTAGCGGTTACCGTCGGGTCTCGCCGTTTTTAGACAAATTCAGATAAGTAGGTTGTAGGATTAAAAGCATGAAATTATTATATGAATAACATAGAGCCGTGGTGGCCGAGTGGTTTGAGCAGTTGCCTGCGACGCAAAGGTCGCAAGTTCGAATCCCGACTGTACCAATGAGTTTTTCTGAACTTAAGTACAGTGATTAGTCACACCACGAGCTTAACGGTGAAGGAAAACATCGAGAGGAAACCTGCATACGTCTGAGAAGAAATTCAAAAGGCGTATGTATAGTCGTGCTGGAGTAACGGCGATGGACTCGCCATCTGTCATGTTGGCACCTAACATACCTCTGGCGGAAAGTGGGTGTGTGGGTATTACCTATACACCTCTGCCTACCCCTTCGGGGACCCTTGTGGGAAGGCGTGAGGATTATATTATTAATAATGTATGTCCCAGTAATAAAATAACCTTTGTTAATAAAATTGAGAACTATGCGAAAAAGAGTTTAGGGAGAGGGAATTCATCCCCATAACTTGCAACCAAAGAGGTTTTATACTGCGCAGTTTTAAAGGAGTTTCCTTCCGCTACGTACGATATACGCTCAGGCTGTGAAATGTCCCTGTTGAGTTTTCCCTAGAGATTACAACGTGGAGTTTACCAATAAACACTATATTTATTACGCTTTAAACCCAAGTATATAAATCTAACGATATTAATTGATAATTTGTCTGAAATTTAATTACCTACTTATCTTAGAAGTTTGCTACCCCAACTAAAAGATATTTGATTTAATAGTTAAAAGTGAGTGAATTTAGTGATAAGGAAGTGAGTTTGCTTAGTACGCTTTCTCTTACTTGATAGACAAATATGATTTTTGGCAAATACCTTGTCAAGCATAAATTGATAATAAAATCATAGGTATTGCGGCCAAAATCACGGGGAGTACTTAATATCTTAATATTATAAATGTGAAAGTTTGTAAGTTTGGATGTATGCAGTTCTTTCACGGCAAAATGGCTGAACCGATTTGGCTGAAAGTTGAAATTGTGATGGCTTATACCTAGGAATAGGACATAGGCTACTTTCTTTTTAATCCCGTAAATTCAAAGATCTAATTTTATAAAGTATGATGTTCTTTCACAGCCTAGCGGACGAACCGATTCTAGCAGCAAAGAACATAAGCTGTTCGAACTCCACGAGTCTCCAAAATTTTACGCTGAGATAGATGGATTACCACATAGGATATGTTTTATTCCAGAAATTCCATACTAGTT
>JACCPG010008848.1:0-31885 GCA_016069955.1 Drepana arcuata
TGGTCAGGAGTGGCAAACACCGAGCACGCCTGCCAGGGAGTTGGAATTCTACTATCCAGCCGCTTGGCAGAATGTATGATAAGTTATGATGCGGTGAGCCCCAGACTTATTTGGGCTCGCTTTAAAATAGGCCTTACCCTACTATTTTTAGTCGCGGTGTATGTTCCGGTGGCCTCAGCGGACACTTGCGACCTGAATAAGTTCTGGGAATGTGTGAGTAATGTTCTAGAGACGAAAGAAGGGAATGAAAAGCTGATTATTTGTGGTGATCTGAATGGATGATGTAGTACTCGGCAAGTATGGTGATAAGAGAGTGAACGAGGCAGGCAAGCTGATATTAGATGTATGCATGGAGAGAGACCTTTTTGTGGCGAACACCATGTTCGACCACAAGAGGATTCATCAGTATACATGGGAACGGAAAAATGAGCGAAGCATGATAGATCTGTTTCTAATAGATCAGCGACTCAGAACACAGGTGATGGACACCAGGGTGTATAGGGGAGCCGACCTGGGAACAGACCAGTTTCTAGTTATAACTAGAATAAGAGGTCTGTTCGCGGGCTGGCGATCCCGTGCTGGGGGTCCCTGTTCTGCAGTCGAAGATCGCATCAAAAGCTGGAGGCTTCAAGATGCGGCTATTAGAGACAGATATCAAGAAAGGGTACCTGAACAGCTAGCCTGTCCCCCGAAAAATGTGTTTGAGAGTGTCGATGTTTGTTGGCAGTTCCTCAAGTCCAGCATATTATGCGCCGCGAAAGAGGTTTGTGGCATTTCGAAAGGGCGGACAACCAAAAATGGCGATGGTTGGTGGGATGATGAAGTGAAAGAAGAAGTTAAAAAGAAGAAGGATGCAAGGCAAGACATTTTGGCTATGTCCAGCTCAAGTGAAAGTATGAAAGAAAAGATGAAAGAAAAATATCGCCTGCATAAAAATCGTACGAAAGAGATAATAGCTCAGAAGCGTGAGAGGTTCCAAATGACTGTAGACGAAAACTGTCGCATAATTTCAAGGACAATGCAAAACTTTTTTGGAGGGAAGTTAAGAAGTCCAGAAATTGTGTTACAGCTAGTAGTAGGATGAATGCGATTTTCTCGAAGGACAATAACATACTGACTGACAAAACAGACGTCCTCAGGCGATGGAGTGAATTTTACAAAGATATGTATGATGATGATGCCGCTGATCTACTCATAGAGCTGCCTCCAACAGAATCTGTCGAGGATCCTATAGCGGATAAAATAAGTATGGGAGAGATTATAAGTGCGATAAGAAGTCTGAAATGTGGAAAAGCTGCGGGAATAGATGGGATTACGGCTGAGATGATCAAGTACGGTGGACCAGCAGTCTGGGACGTCATCTATTTACTATGCAATCTTTGTGCGGAAAAGGGTGATGTTCCGGACGACTGGAGGCGAGCAGTCATCGTGCCTTTCTATAAAGGAAAGGGATCACGATTGGACTGCTCAAACTGCAGAGCCATCAGCTTGGTCAGCTTAGCTAGTAAAGTGTACACGAAGATCCTGACGATAAGAATGCAAGAGCGATCCGAAAGGTTTCCCTGGGAATCCCAAGGTGGATTTAGACCAGGAAGAGGATGTATGGATCAAACCTTCTCGCTTCGCGGAATCGCGGAAAAGTTTTTGGATATTAACCAAAGGGTTTTCTGCGCTTTCGTCGACTTGGAGAAGGCATTTGATAGAGTCGTACGAAAGGAACTCTGGGACGTGTTGCCTGGATATGGAGGGAGCAGTTCCCTACTGCATGCCGTGAAATCACTCTATAGTGATAGCGAGGCGTGCGTTAGGGTTAATGGTGGGATGTCACCCTGGTTTGATGTGAAGTCGGGGGTCAAACAAGGGTGTATCATGTCTGCCTGGCTGTTCATTATATATCTAGATAACTGTCTGAGAGCACCAAGAACGAACGGATGTGGAGTGAAAATGGGAAACTTAGTGGTCAACTGCCTACTATACGCCGATGACGCGGTTTTACTGGCGTCATCAGAGGGCGAACTGCAGTCACTAGTTACCATAATGAAAGTAGAATGTGAAAAGAAGGGGCTGCGCCTAAACGCTGGCAAGACTAAGGTTCTTGTATTCGAAAGTGATGAACAAGTGACCGAGTGTGCTATATCGGTAAATGGGCAAATTCTAGAGCAAGTGAATGAATTTGTATATCTTGGAAGCATGTTCACACGAGATGGAAAGTATGAAAAAGATATTGAAAGAAGGATAACTGCCGGAAATAAGGTGAATGCAGCCATGTCGGCGTTGATGGGCAGTAAAGGTCTGAGCAAGAATGCTCGAGTTGCTGTCCACAACGCGATATTGGTACCTACCTTATTGTATGGCAGCGAATCCTGGGTATGTCAGAGGAAGTATGAAAATAGCTTGAATGCAGTCGAGATGCGATCTCTTCGAAAATGTGCGGCGTAACGATATTAGATCGAATCCGCAATGAAGAGATTCGCAAATCAACTGGCGTGAATGAGGGCGTGATTGTAAAGATGAAGAAAGGCATGTTACGTTGGTTTGGACACATAGAAAGGATGAGTGAAGAAAGATTGACGAAACAGATATACAAAGCAAAAGTGTGTGCAAGAAGAGGCAGAGGAAGGCCACGTTCAACTACCTGGATCAAATAGATCGGACTCTGAAGGACGGGAACGTTAAGAGTACTCGAAACCGACGAGCATGTATGAAGAGACTGATGAATGTGGACGAAGCGAAAGAGGTATGTAAGTCTAGAGAGAACTGGCGCTCTATACTCTCTGCCTACCCCGTTAGGGACTTGGCGTGATGATATGATGATGATGATGATGATAGAGAGAACTGGTACTGTACACCCTCTGTTTACCCCGTTAGGGACTTGGCGTGATGATATGCATGTTAGTTGCAAGAGACCGCTGGTTTGGCAAAAAAAAAAAATTTTTTTTTAATAATATATCCTCACGCCTTCCCACAAGGGTCCCCGAAGGGGTAGGCAGAGGTGTATAGGTAATACCCACACACCCACTTTCCGCCAGAGGTATAATAGGTGCCAACGTGACAGATGGCGAGTCCATCGCCGTTACTCCAGCACGACTATACTAACGCCTTTGAATTTCTTCTCAGACGTATGCAGGTTTCCTCTCGATGTTTTCCTTCACCGTTAAGCTCGTGGTGTGACTAATCACTGTACTTAAGTTCAGAAAAACTCATTGGTACAGTCGGGATTCGAACTTGCGACCTTTGCGTCGCAGGCAACTGCTCGAACCACTCGGCCACCACGGCTATTTTTTTTTTAATATTAAATAATTTAAGGGATAAGCTTTAAATTAAATTTTTATAATACATTTTAATTTATTAACAATATAAATTAAGGTATAATAAAGAAAACAAAAGTATATCAATAAATCACGACAGAATTTCATAGACACGTAACCATAGACTAACATAAGCTTATATAATGCACTTCCCGTAGAGCTAGGTTTTTCGCTTCACCGCCAATAGAATTATCTCTGACCTCGGAGCGAACCCTACCCGTAATTACATTATAGCCCGTACGTTTATTTAAAATCCTCTGGCCTCTACTATCTATTAATGCAGGGAGGCCCACCCGACCCCCGAATACCCCCCAGGTATTTGTCCCCCAGACGCTGTATTGAATGTCAACGGTTATTATTTTGAATATTCCATGTTACATCGAACACGCTTTCAGTTCACTAACTAATATTATAACGCAAAAGTAGGTGAGTTTGTTTGTTACTCGTTTCTTAATTACTCAACCGATTGTGATGAAATTTTGCATGCATGTTGTCAGGGCACAGATATAGGGTATAATACTTTTAATCTGGAAGAAAGTATCTACTGAGAAAGTATCTCTGCCTACTGACTTGAATTCCAAATGTGGAGCTGTGGTATACTGACCTACGATAATATATATTGAAATCGGCGAAACCGCGGACATAAGCTAGTTAAATTAAATAGGAATCCCTATAAATTGGATTGAAAGTCAATTCTAAAAGAAATGATTCTCTTAGAAATTAATTCTATAAATTAATTACATCTATAAAGATACCATAAAGCAAACTTAATAGGACCTCGTCATTGATGCCGTTCAATTGCTAAAAGGAGAAGCTCCAATTTACGTGTAGATAATTAGTTTTCTGAGTTCAATGCCTATCCTTTGGTTATAAATATCTCTAAAAATGACTATGTACGGCTTCGTACATTATCCTCTTGACTGTGACTTCGTCTGCAAGATATAGACGCTTACCAAGAGATACACACATAATCTATTATTCTTGCAGATTTTGAAAGATTACGTTTAAGGAGTAAATAAATAAATACAAGATGTCTCAGAAAATAGAATAGTTGTCTTCTAGGAATTACAGCATTGTTCGCATTGCATGTCGTTCGCAGCGCCATCTGTCGGGTCCACTTGTGAATCTAAACCTTTCTCAAATACACTTGAACACACAAGAAAATTCATCAAAAACGACCCAGCCGTTTAGGAGCCTGTTGGAGGAGTTCAGTTGCAAACACACACAGAAGAATTACCTCTGCCTACCCCGCCGGGGATCTATGTAGGAGGGCGTGAGGATATAACTTAAGCATACATAAAGTCCTTAATATACGCAATTGTTTGGCTCAGCGTACAAATAATCAAACCTGTTCCCCCATGAGGAATCATATTGCATCGAGTGAATACGATCGGAATTTGGTTTCGACATGAAAATTAATGTGCATTCAATTATCCTTTGATTCCCTGTAATAGAGGGTCAGGTTAAAAACTGGACTCCAGTTACAAGCGATACTATAATGGTCAGTGTGATTATGGGTGTATTGGTTAGGCTTTTGAAAGCATTACATACACACATATCATCACACCGAGTCCCTAACGGGGTAGGCAGAGAGTATAGAGCGCCAGTTCTCTCTCGCTTCGCTACCTCTTTCGCTTCGTCTACATTCATCAGTCTCTTCATACATGCTCGTCGGTTTCGAGTGCTCTTAACGATGCCCGTCCTTGAGCATCCGATCGATTTGATCTAGGTAGTTGGAACGTGGTCTTCCGAATCGAATTGCCTTTCGAAATTGAAAGAATTAAAAGAGTTTTATTTACTACCAGTTTGTTCTCTGTCTGTCTTGTGGGATGTGTTCAAATAACTACTTTAAAATCAAAACCTCCGTGACACGTTTGAAGAGTCCCTTACGTAATCAAGATTGTAGGTTCAAACCCGTGGTCTGTTGTGTACCAATTACCACCAAAGTGTTTTCTGAACTTACAGTTTAGTACAGTGCAGTAAAGCTAATGGTGCGGTGAGACCCATAAGCTTTTCAATGAAAGAAAAATTTTGGAAATCTCATGCAGGATTCCTCTCGCAGTTTTCCTCATTTAAGATGAAATGACTCGCCATCTGTCACGTCGTGACCAGAGAAAATGCCCGGTGAAAACATGGTGCTGCTCCCTACTCATTCGGAGACCTGCGTGGAAAAGTGTGAAGATTACTAGATACCTTGGGGGTCTTGTCTTCGTCTTTCCGTTATGAGCCCTTAATATAATGGGTAGGCAGAGATGTCACACCCGTTTTTGGAGTTATTTCGTTAAAAAAATAAGTGTTCTTGTTCAAATATGTTATATCATTGTGTTTCTTATAAATTTCTTAGACGTATTGTCGTACATTAGAAACGGCGATGGACTCGCCTTATGTACGTAGCAGTATTACGTAGCGTCTGCAGCGAGTCGGTGTGTGGGTACTAGTTAAACACGTATGCCTACCCCTTAGGAGACGCTTGTGGGAAGACGTAAAGACATAAAATTATATTACTCACACACGTATCGATTTGATAACATCCTTCTTTTTAATTAATAGAATATTATGTTATGTCAAATAAATACATGTTATTTTACAATTATGTACCTTCATATTGAACCTCGCCAATATTTGCATCATGTCCGGTTGAACAGACCTCAAAAGGTTGGCGAGCAATATTCACTCCTTTGATACACCCACGTCGTGTCATATTGTAAATGGAAATATGAGCAGAGCAGTTGCAATATTTGTTCCACGAAATACTGCACAGTCGAATCCTTTTGTACGTTTGTTTCATTAGTGTATAACGTATTCATTGTAGATATATGTTCGTTTATGTTATATACTAATATATATATTTGTATTGTATATATCTACTATATATCTCTGTGTATATATTAATTGCAAAACGATTTTTTTAGCGTTTAAAGTTCGCACAATTTGCCCGATTATGTACGTGTATACACATGTAAATATACTGTATGTAGGTACTATTTAAATTAAAAGGTGAAAAATCTAAAAGCAAGAAAATAATATCCCATTTCCTATAAGTTATAAAAAGAATAGAACGCTTTTTAAGGATTTAAGGTTTTCAATCAATATTATTTTTTTAAGTAACTGATAATTGTTGTTAGCGACGCGCTCAAGTCTAATTTAAAAGTTATAAGTAGCACCACTAGCTAAGAGCAGCGACGCGCTGACACTTGTCATATTGTAAACCCCCGCCAGTCTGCCACCGAACTAGAATCAATGCGCATGTCCGATGTGGTCATTCTGCGCACGCGGCCATTTTGTGTTTTTCTTTTTTCAAAAGCTCAATATACGTATAACAAAGTTCACATGTGTTTTATGTTGCGACGAACCCAGCACCACCACTAACAATTGTCTTCTACTTTGTAAAAGATTAAAACACTAAAATAAAGGCTACTTCTTAGACTCTGTATGTATGTATGTTTGTATGTATCTTAAAAAACAATAATTGCATTTTCATATTCGTTTCAGTTACTGGATTGACAAGTCAATTAAGGATCTAAGTTTGTAAGCGATTTCCGTTTGATACCAACGCTGAAATAGTACTTTACGTCGAGGCCAAGCGCCGGCGGAGGCTGCGAAGGTTCCGCTGTCATCCGCTGTACAGTGTGCACTGAAACGGAA
Source organism: Drepana arcuata (assembly GCA_016069955.1). NCBI lineage: Eukaryota > Metazoa > Arthropoda > Insecta > Lepidoptera > Drepanidae > Drepana > Drepana arcuata. Next base: position 6,954 of record JACCPG010008848.1, read on the forward strand.
ATTGTAGACGCTTGCACATAGACTGAAACTAATGACGTCTCTTTATGTTGAAGATAAAAAGGATATTTCGTTTAAAGCGTTTGTATTCGACGTGTGTGTAGAGATGTGGTCAAGAATCCTACAGCTAATTAATTATAGACGGCCGTCTGGTCTAGTGGTTAGAGCTCCTGGCTGCGAAACTTGAGGTCGGGAGCTCAATTCCCGCTGAAAGCACATATTTGTGTGATGAACACGAGTATTTGTATTTTAGTCTTGCATGCCCTATATATTCGTATATATCTTGGCGACTAAAATATATCTCTAGCGGGAGGTGGGCATGTAGGTACTACCTACACACCTCTGCCTACCCCTTCAGGGAATCTTGTGCGAAGGCGTGAAGCTTATTATTGGAACGAAGTTCCTTATTATTTTAAATCTCACTCAAAGTGAGTTACAATTTATATATTTATAGTGATAAATTGTTGTCATAGAATGCATACAAGCGAAGCAGTGAAAAATCCGTAGACAATGGTGCCCAAGTGCTACGGTAGATATCAGAAATAATTTTGTTATTTGATGGAGTATTTCCCTGTAAAGGCCCCGGGCAGCCTTCGCTGTATTGGACATAGGGTGTATAGCATTGCAGGTAGGTTGTTCTGTTGTACTATTCTGTAACTTACAGTGGCGTGGGGTGAAAAAAAAGAAAGGTAAAGCCGGACCAAAAAAAAATGGCTAACGCGTGAATAAGCAAAACGTCATATCTTAGCTTGTAAAAAAAAATGCAATAAATTACATACCATATATTAGTGTGTTAGTTCACCTTTCCCAAAACTACGGCGAAATGTTATGTATGGTGCTTGCGTTGCGTTGTATGCAGTTTTTCCATGCGACAGAACATGCTTGCTGTATAGTTGTTAGTGTTCACCACCTTCACCATACATGACATTACTGGTATCATATGAACAGTGCATGTCGAGTATGATAAAAGTGGCTTTAAAAAGCCGTTTTAAAGCACACGTCACTCACACGGGGGTTATAAATATACAGCAAAAAAAAGAACTAAAATAAGTGAAACTTAACTTGCCAGCATCATCATCACAAATGAATACCAGCAGAAATACCGCAGTATTTACATATTTTTCTATACTACAAACCGAAAAACAAAATAACATGGACATGACATGGAAAGCAAAATATCTTATGTAATTTTCAACTGCCGGTTATCAAATTGTATTTATCATACATAGAACTGTGAAAATGTTTGAAAAACCCATCCTTACGTCTATAATCAATTTTCATATCGGGACGAGCCCGTCCATGTTTAATGATATATTTTTTATTTTCGAAACATTGTTTTGAGAACGAAGTTAACTCATTTAGGTAATAGGTAATCTGTAAGACAACAACCTATTTGTATTAACGCCGCCATTTCTCACCAGACAGACTACTCGAAGACACGAAACAAAACAAACACTGTGACAACACTTGGAAAGTAAAATTTCACTACTTTGGTTTTTTTTAAACCATATACTACAACACAATCAAGCTTATCACATATTACAATAGATAAATTAGCATAACAAAACAATCCGTGCAAATACGCGCGAAATAATGGCTAGGTGAGGTCAATGATTGACTTTGATTTTGACTCTTGAATTGCTCTGATTGGAGGAAACTTTTCAAGCGAAACGAAACCTTAACACATAACAAATAAAGATTGGAGGCTATCTGAGATCGGCTTATAATCACTGTTATATCGACGAATGGTTGGATGTGGTAGTAATGTCTATGTGTGGGTGAATTGCATACATTTTAACTATTTGAATTCCCAATATTATGAGCGAGTTCCCCAGCCGCCTACTACGTGAAATCGTGTATGTGTGCGTTTGCGCGATTTCACATACATTGCGTTTTTGTATCCAGCATATTGGAGAATATTTTTAAAAAGGGCGCAATGTAATTATGTCGCTTGCGATATTATGACTACATAGAATAGTCGTATGTGAGCGCGAATCTGCCAAGGGAAGCCGATAGGAATCGTGTTCTAAGGACGCTTCGCCACTGGTAACTTACATTTCGAATCCCGACTGTACAAATGAGTTTTGCTGAACTTGATACAGTGATTAGACTACGAGATTTACGATGAAGGGAAAGCTCAAAAGGCTACACTCGTTTCGGTTTTTTCTCGATGTTTTCCTTCACCGTAAAGCTTATGGGGTGACTAATCACATCACATAAGTTCAGAAGAATTCGGCAACCACGACTTTCTTTTCTTTTCGACTTTTCTATTTTCTGACTACAAATATGCTGGCAGTAAAAATGTACATACATACGTATCATCACGCCGCGTCCCTTACAGGGTAGGCAGAGCGACTAGAGTGCCAGTTCTCTCTAGGTAAGAGAACAAAATTTAAATACGCGAATGATGTTCCACCAGTTGCACTTCAAACTCACCTAAGATTATTATCTATATATCTATATCTATATGAATCTAAATATCTTTGTTAAAATGTGGGAATTATTCAAACACTTGCCAAGCCAAAGCTTAAAGATTAATACAAATTCAAATTATTTGAAACCAGGCGGATCAGCTAGTGCTAGAATTTGTTTTTGTATCTTCCAAGTTTTTGACGTCCGCCTGGTCTAGTGGTTAGAGCTCCTGAATGCGAAGCTTGAGGTCGCGGGTTCGAATCCCGCTGAGGGCAGATATTTGTGTGATGAACACGAGTATTTGTACCTTAGTCTTGGATGTCCTAGGTATTTATGTATATATCTATATATATATATAAGTAAAATATATCGTTGTCACACATAACACAAGCTTGGCTTAATTTGGGACTAGGTCAATTTGTATGAAATTGGTATTTATTTATTATAATTATTTATTTATTATTTTGTTATCGTATTTTACAAAGGGAAAAAGATTAAGAAAAATAACTGAGCAAGGAGCATTTCTAACGAAATAAACGATAATTGGCATCATCTCTGTCGAAGCATCGCGGCGTAAGTCCGATCTGCCTTCACGGAACATCATAGCGTGAATCCTCAACTATGTTATTATTGTTTTAATCACGTCCTTATTTATTACTAGCAACGACCTGCGGCTTCGCCTGCCTTAAATTTGTTTCATCTTTAGATATTTTAAAAACATCATATCATTACGCTGAGTCCCTAACGGGGTAGGCAGAGAGTATAGAGCGCCAGATCTCTCTGAGCATATAAACAAATATTGTTATTGTATAGAGTTTCTTGCCGGTTCTTCTCCATGGAAACGACCAACCCGAACCGTGCACCTTTTTCGACGTTTTATAAGTGCCCATCTAGGCCTATGTGAAATAAAATATTTTGATTTTGAATCTAACTAGAACTAAAATACATGTGTTTCATAATTTCATCCAATATCGTTCAATTGTTTTTATTTGAAACAGGAACAAACATCCTATCGAAACTTACCTATTTATAATACTTGTCGGATTAATATCATATTTTTTTTCTATACATTGACTAGCCAGAGACATTAGAGATTCAGTGAGAGAACTGTCTTAGAGAACTGTCTTACTAACGTTTGTTCTCGGTCTCGTTATACATATATGCACGCAAGTACGTTAATTATTTTCGCATGTTAATTTTCGTTTGAGAATAGACCTCCGCCCGGGCTAGCTCGGCGCGTCTGTTAGTAGCGAGGTGTATTTGTGTCTGTGTGCAGCAGCCAATGCAATCGATGCAGCTACGGCTTTGTCGCTACCGGGCCGCCGCCGTTACATCGTGTGCGTCACTCGGCAAATGGATTTTGATACCCGCCAATATTCCAACGTCCATCTTAATAATGACATTCGAAATTTAAAATCCAAATTGGATATTGGCATCGAAACTTCGCGTAAACTCTTCTATGCTTCATTTAAATGAATACGCTATGATATAGCATACATACATATCATCACGCCAAGTCCCTAACGGGGTAGGCAGAGAGTATAGAGCGCCAGTTCTCTCTAGACTTACAAACCTCTTTCGCTTCGTCCACATTCATCTGTCTCTTCATACATGCTCATCGGTTTCGAGAACTCTTAACGTTCCCGTCCTTCAGAGTCCGATCTATTTGATCCAGGTAGTTGGAACGTTGCCTTCCTCTGCCTCTTCTTGCACACACTTTTGCTTTGTATATCTGTTTCGTCAATCTTTCTTCACTCATCCTTTCTATGTGTCCAAACCAACGTAACATGCCTTTCTTCATCTTTACAATCACGCCCTCATTCACGTCAGTTGATTTGCGAATCTCTTCATTGCGGATTCGATCTAATATCGTTACGCCGCACATTTTTCGAAGAGATCGCATCTCGACTGCTTTCAAGCTATTTTCATACTTCCTCTGACATACCCAGGATTCGCTGCCATACAATAAGGTAGGTACCAATATCGCGTTGTGGACAGCAGCTCGAGCATTCTTGCTCAGACTTTTACTGCCCATCAACGCCGACATGGCTCCATTCACCTTATTTCCGGCAGTTATCCTTCTTTCTATATTTTTTTCATACTTTCCATCTCGTGTGAACATGCATCCAAGATGTACAAATTCATTCACTTGCTCTAGAATTTGCCCATTTACCGATATAGCACACTCGGTCACTTGTTCATCTCTTTCGAATACCAGAACCTTAGTCTTTCCAGCGTTTAGGCGCAGCCCCTTCTTTTCACATTCTACTTTCATTATGGTAACTAGTGACTGCAGTTCGCCCTCTGATGACGCCAGTAAAACCGCGTCATCGGCGTATAGTAGGCAGTTGACCACGCTATGATATAGATTTATATATACTTAGATATAATATTATAATACCTACGTATATATAACAGGGTATGTTAGTCTGAACGCAACATATTGTTACGACGGAAGGTTCTGGAGGGCTTGCCGTGTGAAAGTCATGCCAAACAACAACATTTAGCCGGAAATATAGACAAAAGGAGGCAATTAAGAAAGGACGTAAACAAGTTGTTTTCGTCGCCCGGCCATTGTTCTGCGGATGCATTCGCACGGCAATTCTACGAACATCTTAATGGCAGTCTAGAGCCTTCCACCGATATCTAGTATATCGTGCCGGTGCCATATATAAGGCGGTATCCGATGGGCACGGGCAGTCTGAGCGAGTTCGTTAAGTGAGTCAGTTAGTCTGAGCGAGTCAGTTTAGAGAGTTAGTTTAGTGAGTCTGAGTTAGAGTTAGTGAGTTTAGTTCAGTGCGAGTGATCACAAGTGTTTTATCGGTGACTATGGTGAGTGTTACAGTATTAGTGAAGTGTTTCAGTGCCTAGTGTTTACTGTGTTCTACTGTTACTGTGTTGTAGTGTACACAGAGTAGAAGTGTATCAGTACCTAGGGTTTACTGTGTTGTACTAGTACTGTGTTGTAGTGATCAGTGTTATAGTGAATAGAATTGTAGTGAAGTGTACGGATTTATTGTACAAGTTTCCGGAATTATTCTGTGTATAGAATAAAGTGTCGCTTAAGTATAATAACCGGCTATCATTAAATTATCCCGAACCCCAGCTCGTAACAATTGGTGTCAGAAGTGGGATAATTATGCCGGTTCTACCAAAAGACGACACTCCGGGTCCAACTCAAGCAATGCAGCAAGAGCAGCAGACTGCGGAGCCGACGGCCACTGGCGATGCTGGGAATGCACCGTCAATGAATGCTCAAGTTTCGGCTACCGACATAGCTGAGCTCATAGCGTTTCTGCAGGAGATGGATCGACGTCAGGAAGAGCAGATGCGACGTCAGGAAGAGCAGTGGCGACGTCAGAAAGACGAGTGGCGACGTCAGAAAGAACGGCAGGATGAGCAGTGGCGACGTCAGGAAGAGCAGAGACGACGTCAGGAAGAACGTCAGAAAGAACAGATACAACATAGAAGCTGTTGCTGCTGAAGTGCGATAAGGAAGAGCAAGTGCTACTTCAGGAAGAGCAAGTACAACTTCGGGAAGATCAAGTGCGACTTCAAGAAGAGCAAGAGCGATGTCAGGAAGAGCTGACACGACAGCTTCAAGAGCAACTGAGGCACGACAAGGAAGTGCAAGTGCGAAGTCAGGAAGAGCTGACACGACAGCTTCAAGAGCAACTGAGGCACGACAAGGAAGTACAAGTGCGAAGTCAGGAAAAGCAGACACAACAGCCTCTAGAGCAGGTGATGTGCGATCAGGAAGTGCAAGCGCGACGTTCGGAAAAGCAAGTGCGACGTCAGGAAGAGCAAGGGCAACTTCAAGAAGAGCAAGTGCGACTTCAGGAAGAGCAAGTGCGACGTCAGGAAGAGCAAGTGCAACTTCAAGAAGAGCAAGTGCGATGTCAGGAGGAGCAGACACAACAGCCTCTAGAGCAGGTGATGTGCGATCAGGAAGTGCAAGTGCGACGTCCGGAAAAGCAAGTGCGACGTCAGGAAGAGCAAGGGCGACATCAGGAAGAGCAAGTGCGATGTCAGATAGAACAAGTGCAACGTCAGGAAGAGCAAGTACGACGTCAGGAAGAGCAAGAGCGACGTCAGGAAGAGCAAGTGCGACGTCAGGAAGAGCAAGTGCGACGTCAGGTAGAACAAGTGCAACGTCAGGAAGAGCAATTGCGACGTCAGAAAGAGCAAGGCCTTCAGCTCCAGGAGCAGCTGAAGCACGATAAAGTGGAACAAACCCATCTTCATAAGGAGCTAACTGTTTATATTGGAAAGGAAACGACGGCAGTCAAAGAAAAGGGCCTCCTGCAGTTTAATTGTCCAGATAGAGCAAGTCTAGACAGGACCAAGTTAGAGCCCAGGACTACGAGGAGGCTTGCTGGTTTTGGAGGAGCCCTAAGAATACCGAAATCTCTAATTTCTGTGATGGATTATGCTGGTGACGGGCGCATGAGAATGAACGGCTTCTGCGGTCACAAGAGGCAATTCGGTCAACGGATGTCTGAAAAGATGAAGAATCGCTATGACGGAAACATCAACAATCCTGGATTCGGCAGGGGATCCCTGGTGTGGCTTCACCATCCAGTACGGAAGAAATGAGTACCTACGAAGCTCCGAAGGTCGTCCACGTCGATCGATTGGCGCGCTACCATGGATCTAACGATGCTCGGGACGAGCATGTCTAAGGAGGGGGCAGTGTTACGACGGAAGGTTCTGGAGGGCTTGCCGTGTGAAAGTCATGCCAAACAACAACATTTAGCCGGAAATATAGACAAAAGGAGGCAATTAAGAAAGGACGTAAACAAGTTGGTTTCGTCGCCCGGCCATTGTTCTGCGGATGCATTCACACGGCAATTCTACGAACATCTTAATGGCAGTCTAGAGCCTTCCACCGATATCTAGTATATCGTGCCGGTGCCATATATAAGGCGGTATCCGATGGGCACGGGGAGTCGAAGCGAGTCAGTCTGAGCGAGTCAGTTTAGCGGGTTAGTTTAGTGAGTTTAGTTCAGTGCGAGTGATCACAAGTGTTTTATCGGTGACTATAGTGAGTGTTACAGTATTAGTGAACTGTATCAGTGCCTAGTGTTTACTGTGTTCTACTGTTACTGTGTTGTAGTGTACACAGAGTAGAAGTGTATCAGTGTCTAGTGTTTACTGTGTTCTACTGTTACTGTGTTGTAGTGTATACAGAGTAGAAGTGTTTCAGTACCTAGGGTTTACTGTGTTTTACTAGTACTGTGTTGTAGTGATCAGTGTTATAGTGAATAGAATTGTAGTGAAGTGTACGGATTTATTGTACAAGTTTCCGGAATTATTCTGTGTATAGAATAAAGTGTCGCTTAAGTATAATAACCGGCTATCATTAAATTATCCCGAACCCCAGCTCGTAACAATATGTACATACTCGAAAACTTCTGAAAGAAGCTTGATGCGATTTTCAGCATTATTACAATATTATATATATCCTCACGCCTTCCCACAAGGGTCTCCGAAGAGGTAGGCAGAGGTGTATAGGTAATACCCACACACCCACTTTCCGCCAGAGGTATATTAGGTGCCAACGTGACAGATGGCGAGTCCATCGTCGTTACTCAAGTGCGACTAAACATACGCCTTTGAATTTCTCCTCAGACGAATGCAGGTTTCCTCTCAATGTTTTCCCTCTCCGTAAAGCTCGTGGTGTGACTAATCACTGTACTTAAGTTCAGAAAAACTCATTGGTACAGTCGGGATTGGAACTGCGATCTTTGGGTCGCAGGCAACTACTCGAACCATTCGGCCACTACGGCTCTCAAATATTGTAAGCCGTGGTGGCCGAGTTCGAGCAGTTGCCTGCGACGCAAAGGTCGCAGATGGGCTCGCCATCTGTCACGTTGGCACCGAATGTATATAATATTTCTGACCACTAACGTCACAGTCTTAAGAGCTACACAACGCGCGCATTAGGGCTGCCACGGGATTCATTGTCAATCAGTTATTATATTATATTATATTTTTACCGTGTGATATCATTTTCTACCCCTATTCAACCCATAAAACTCACGTAAATGAGGATAATGAAAGCTTTTTCCAAGTATCAAAATAATTTATCAGATCTACGTAAGAATTTGTATTCCAGCAATTTACATTGTACTTTGCGAACGAGCGCCGTGCCCACGCGCCAGGTAAGCAGCTTATGTTATTGCGATGCCGATAATGATTGGCACGTGAATAATTCTCCACGGTTGAGTGGTATTAAAACACATTGAAGACTAGCTGTGGCCACGACTTCGTCCGCGTGGAATTTAACAAAAAAGTTTTTGTTTAGTTTATGAAATAAAAGCAGCCTAAGTTATCCCTTTTTACATCAGCTATCTGTCAGTGAAAGTCCTGTCAAAATCGGTACTGCCGTTTCAAAGATTAGCCGGAACAAACAGACAGACAGGCCGAAAGACAGACAGACAAATATTGCTATTTTGGTATATGTACCAGTTATTTTAATATTACAAACAGACACTCCAATTTTATTTATTTGTATAGATATAGATTTTACCAAATCAAAGGCACTTTCACCAAGCGCCCTTAAAAATCAAAGCTTTTCGAAGGAACTCCTTAGCGTTTCGAAAGTGTGTGGGCATTATGTTTATATACGAGTATTGTGTTGCTATGATTAAAAGGAATAGTTTTATTACTACCTATGCCATGGGTTTCACCCGCGTAAATTTTATTTAATTGGCAGTTTTTCCGAAAAAAGTATCTTATTTGTTAGTCAGTATAATTATTATTAATATATCGAGTTTCACGGAGGATATAGCACCATAGACCACATTCAGACAGTGAGGTAGATTATACAGAAGTCCGAAGAGTATAATCTGCCCCTGTGTCTGGCCTTTGTGGACTATGAGAAGGCCTTTGACTCTGCCGAAACCTGGGCTGTTCTGGAATCATTACAGCGGTGCCAAGTGGACTATCGTTATATCGAGGCGTTGAGATGCCTCTATGACGCCGCTACCATGAGTGTCCAAGTACAGGGCCAGCAGTCTAAACCCATCCAATTGCGCAGGGGAGTGAGACAGGGGGATGTGATATCCCGAAAGTGTTCACGAGCGCGTTGGAAGATGTTTTTAAGACGCTGGACTGGAAAGGTTAGGGCATCAACATAAACGGCGATTACATCTCACACCTGCGAGTCGCTGATGACATAGTCCTAATGGCGGAGTCGCTGGAGGAGCTAAACCGGATGCTGGACGGCCTAGCTTCAGTCTCGCGACGCATCGGTCTCGGCATGAATTTGGATACAACCAAAGTCATGATCAATGGCCACATTGATCCGGGACCGGTTGTCGTACATGGCCACCTTCTTGAAATTGTTTCCGAGTACACGTACCTTGGGCAGATTCTGCAGTTGGGTAAAAACAATTTTGAGAAGGAGGCCAAGTGAAGATCCAGCTGGGCTGGGCAGCGTTTGGGAAACTACGTCGATTCTTCTCGTCATCCATACCGCAATGCTTGAAAACTAAAGTTTTCAATCAGTGCGTCCTACCCGTCATGACCTACGGAGCTGAGACGTGGACACTAACGATAGGGCTGGTCCACCAGTTTAAGGTCGCTCAGCGAACTATGGAGAGAGCTATGGTCGGAGTCTCTCTGAAGGGTAAGATGCTGGATGCGGCAAGCTGAAGACAGGGCGCTATGGCGCTCATTAGGGGAGGCCTATGTCCAGCAGTGGACTAGATTGGGCTGATGATGATAATTATTAAGTTAAGTAGATTTTGCAACTTTCGCATTTATATATACATACATATATATCATCGCGCCCCGGGGTAGGCAGAGAGTATAGAGCGCCAAATCTCTAGACTTACATACCTCTTTCGCTTCGTCTACATTCATTCGTCATTTCATACATGCTCGTCGGTTTCGAGTAATCTTGACGTTTATAATTAATAAAATAAAACTGACTAGGGCAGTAGGTAATTTAGCAAAATTTTACTTCTGGCAACCACGATGACCTAATTATAGTCTATACAGAATTCCCCAACAAACAATTTTCCTCCCTCTCTGCCTACCCCGCTGGGAACTCGGCGTGATGGCTGTACTAATGAGTTTTTCATAGGTAATCAGTGTGTACCGACAATACTCAAACATTAGTGGAAGGTTGCACACTTACACTATACACTATAAGAAATTCCTAGCCTAGCCTGCCATATTGGCACCTACAATAGATTTCCGGTGGGAAGTGGGTGAGTGAGTACTACCTACACAACTCTGCTTACCCCTTCGAGAACCCTTTTAGTAAGGCGTGAAGATATTATTAATAAATGAACAAACAAGACACTACTTCCTACAAACAAATCTACAAACTCACACCCCGCCACTTACCTAGCTGCCCCGCCCAGCTTCATGGGTGAAAAAATAAAACTTGCTATAACACGATCGCAGCTCCACCTATCGGGTCCAATTGTGAATCTGAACTATTCTCAAATCCACCTGAAGAAACGGTCGGTCCAGCCGCTTACGATTCTATAAAGGACATACAGACAAACATTTATATATAAATAGATAGAATAAGCGGTTCGAGCAGTTGCCTGCGACACAAAGATCGCAAGTTCGAATCCCGACTGTACCAATGAGTTTTTCCGAACTTAGGTACAGTGATTAGTCACACCACGAGCTTTACGGTGAAGGAAAACATCGAGAGGAAACCTGCATACGTCTGAGAAGAAATTCAAAGGCGTATGTATAGTCGTGCGTGAGTAACGGCGATGGACTTGCCATCTGTCACGCTGGCACCTAATATACCTCTGGCGGAAAGTGGGTGTGTGGGTATTACCTATACACCTCTGCCTACCCCTTCGGTGACCCTTGTGGGAAGGCATGAGGATATATTATTATATAAATAAGTGTAGATATGGACATGATGTATAAGTATGTGTGTTATTCATTGTTTAATTCTAACATATGCTTTCACAACATCATTTCGAGAACAAAGAAAAATGTAAGCTTGTACAATTCGGACAACCCTTTCCTGATAACCGGGGATGTGTACACATATGTGGTATTTGAAGAACAAATATAGCCGCAAAGAGCCGATATAAGTCGATTACTGATATACTGGGATACTTTTACAAATAAATATATATTCAAAAACATAATACGCTTGAGATGACCAACTAATAACATTATAAATGCGAAACTTCGTCTGTCAATGCGATTTTTGTTCTTCTTTCACAGAATAACTACTGAACGGAATTAGATGCCGTTAGGCGCAGAGATAGATAAGTATTGGCTGGATAAACTAGCTGTGCCCGTGACATCGTCCGCGTGGAATTTAACAAAAAATATATTGTTCGGTTTACATCAGCAAAAGTCCTATTGAGACGGGACTTTCATCTGCCAGAGCTTTGTCAAAATCGTTCCAGCCGTTTCAGAGATCACCCGGAACAAACAGACAGGCAGACAAAAATTTTTCATATATGTACTTACCGCGTGCATATGCATTTAATAAAAAGTGATTATTTTAACATTACAAACAGAACCAATTTAATATTTATTTGTATAAATTCCGACGAAATCTAATTTTACGAAATTGCTTAATTTACTTAATTATATCTCCGGCAAAGTAATAGGATTTTTAGTAAATAAGTATTGGTTATTTAAGAGACCCTTATTTCCCAGGGGAAGGTTTTAAGATATACACAAAGGACAATTATGTCTTACTCGGAATCGAAGGCTAGAGACAACTGGCGCTCTACTCTCACTATCTACGCCTTAAAGGTTTCAGCGTGATGATGGATAATCTCATCAGGATAGTAATAATAATAATAATAATGATATTGATGTACACCACGAGCTTTACGCTGAAGGAAAACATCGAGAGGAAACCTGCATATGTCTGAGAAGCAATTCAAAGGCGTATATATAGTCCAGGGATGTTGCGAATATTCGCATCCGCATCCGCAAATGCGGAGCTTCCGCATCAATTTTGACATTCGCATCCGCATCCGCATCCGCAATAATCAATGCGGATTTTCATGCGGATGCAGATGTTAGACAAGTTGCGACAATAAAGAAATTGGGAGGGGTCGGCGAATGGCGCGTGCCGTTCGCATGTGAAAATGACCAATTGGAGCGTTAAAAATGGTTAACGATATCCGAAGCGTTTTTCTTGTAAATAAATCATTACGTGTTTGTTTGCACTGTGGATTACTTATCGTATAGACATATATTTTGAGTGTTATTGTGGTACAGTGATCATTGAGTGTAAATAATTGTTTATTGGGAAATCTTTATATTAGCCTTAGCTCAGCTTATTACTTTAAAATCGCCAGGTAAATGCCATTATGTTACGCCGGTAATACGTTTAACTGTAGGTAAACTTTATTGTTTTATAATAATATCCTTTATTTTTTCAGCGAGTTTCCCGTTATTGATTATCTAACAAGCTTATTAACAATATCACCACCGACACAAAGTAATATATGGAAAAAGCATGATGAAAGATTTGAACCTATAAATAAGTGTAATGTATTAATAAGTAAAATGAGGCATTTTTTCGTAAATAGTAATGTGTATTACATTACTATTTACGAAAAAATGCCTCATTTTCCGGAATAAATTAAGGTTTAGCGTACTTTAAAGCCGTTTTTTTATTACTTTTTCAATAGTGCGCGGAAGCAGCTCGTAGGTATGACGTCATGCGCTGTGATTGGTGTGTCAGTCAAAAGGGCTGATTAATTATTATTTTTTAAAATTAAATCAACATTAAAATTAAAAAGAAATAAATTTTTAAATTACATTTAATACGCATTTTCCGCTTAAAAATTTTACGTTTTGTCACGTCCATTGTAATGTAACCGCCTTGAATTAGAAAAGGCGGCAATATTACTGTTTATTTAGTATAATGCGCCTATTTTTCACTTCACTTACTGGGTGTGCGGTGAGGAGGGTATTAAATTTGACCTCATAAAAATGGTTGTGCGTTGCGGTAGGCAGGCATACAATTAGACCTATAATAGAAAAAGAGACGTGGACTGTATGTGCGTTATGTGAGCTCGATCACGCCAGGCGGGAAGATGACTGCCTTGCGGATATTATAGAACACAAAGGACAATTCATATAGGCAGTCAACAAATAAAAGGAAATGCACAATACCTTCATACATCTAGGCACCACGTGTAGGCCGGTTTGCTTGAAGACGAGCTGCTTTCAGGAGTAGGCTAGTCGACAGTTTCACGGCACTAACTTATAGTTGAGGTACACACTGAATATATTAATGCAATCCTTGCTTGCGTGTTGATCGAACTCTTAAGTACGACGATTGATGAACCAATGCGCCATCTTGCGCTTGCATTCGCTTTGTGCGTTTGGCGGGGAAGGGATGAAAGGTGAGGAGGCGTGATCTCACTCAAAAAACAAACGAACAATCACGAAATTAAAAATAATGCGTTATGCGCGCAAACACTTACTAATATGAAACTTAGTAAGTGAAGTTAAAAAAATAGGAGTTACTTTACATTACTATTTTGTTTAATAACAATTTTAAATATGATTTATATAATTCTTCATTCATATGTAATACTATATTTGCCCACTACTTCGACCGCGAGGAATTTAACAAAAAAATTTTTGATTCATTTCTAAAATAAAATTAGCCTAAGTTTTCTCCTTTTTACATCAGCTACCAGTCAGTGAAAGTCCCATCAAAATCGGTCCAGCCTTTTCAGAGATTAGCCGGAAAAACAGACATACCGACAAACAGACAAAAGTAAAAAAAAAATTATAGGTACCGTGTTACACCCATATGTATTAAGTAAAATTTTATTTATTTGTATAGATTAATATCAGATCTTAAACATCCGCATCCGCATTCGCATCCTTGATGTGAGCCTTCATATATCCGCATCCGCATCCGCGGATGTGAAAAAATCGGCATCCGCAACATCCCTGGTATAGTCGTGCTTGAGTAACGGCGATGGACTCGTCATCTATCACGTTGGCACCTAATATAAATCTCTGGCGGAAAGTGGGTAATACCTATACACCTCTGCCTACCCCTTCGGGGAACCTTATGGGAAGGCGTGAGGATATTATGAAATTGATTTTTCACCAAACAGTTATACATATAAATTATTATACTAAGGAATAATTGGTTATAAGTGTTAGTCGGTTTCTGAATGGAACGAAAAAACATTAGCAACTGCTGACATTGCTAGGCTGCAGAACAGAGTGTATTAATTTTAAGCAGGCCCGCCTCTGGATATAAAAATGCCCGATTAGTCTCCTGACCACCTCAAAATACTCAACACACAGTAAGAGACACAGGTATGACAGCGAAAAGGTTACTTTATAGCTTATGCTGCTTGGTATAAGTTAATTACCAACATTTTAAGAGAGGTAGGACATAACAGGGTTTTCCGTTCGAATTTAGAGCTGCCCGACTGGGGCAGGACCTTTACTTTATAGAAAAGCCAAATAACACAATTTATTGTGTTCTGTTCCTACGCGGGGAATAAGGTCTCCAGTAATGAGCTCTTTGGGTAGGGGGATGGATTGTTATATTTATTGTGTTGGCAGCAGAGGGATTAGTCCTATTATGCTGCTAGAGCATTATAACTCTCCAAAGATAGAGTAGCAGCGCGCAAGTGATACTTCGGTATCGTTAGCGTAAATAGGCTACGGTAACCGTTTCCCATCAGATGGGGCGTATGCTTGTTTAGCACTCTTGTGGTATTAAAAAAAAATATATCCAATTAGCCGAACGTTCTATTGTCCTCCTAAAGCTCTAGGTTCAATATCTAAATACGTATACCTCCACACTGCATTGATGGTCTGTACGAATCAGTCAACCGTCCTAGTTAATGCCCTTATCTGCACCTCCAACCACGCGGACTCGCCATCTGTCACGTTGGCACCTAATATATCTCTGGCGGAAAGTGGGTGTGTGGGTATTACCTATACACCTCTGCCTACCCCTTCGGGGACCCTTATGGGAAGGCGTGCGGATATATTACAACGATATATATACCTCTTTAGATAGATATACATACATACATACATACATATCATCACGCCAAGTCCCTAACGGGGTAGGCAGAGAGTATAGAGCGCCCGTTCTCTCTAGACTTACATACCTCTTTCGCTTCGTCCACATTCATCAGTCTCTTCATACATGCTCGTCGGTTTCGAGTACTCTTAACGTTCCCGTCCTTGAGAGTCCGATCTATTTGATCCAGGTAGTTGGAACGTGGCCTTCCTCTGCCTCTTCTTGCACACACTTTTGCTTTGTATATCTGTTTCGTCAATCTTTCTTCACTCATCCTTTCTATGTGTCCAAACCAACGTAACATGCCTTTCTTCATCTTTACAATCACGCCCTCATTCACGCCAGTTGATTTGCGAATCTCTTCATTGCGGATTCGATCTAATATCGTTACGCCGCACATTTTTCGAAGAGATCGCATCTCGACTGCATTCAAGCTATTTTCATACTTCCTCTGACATACCCAGGATTCGCTGCCATACAATAAGGTAGGTACCAATATCGCGTTGTGGACAGCAACTCGAGCATTCTTGCTCAGACTTTTACTGCCCATCAACGCCGACATGGCTCCATTCACCTTATTTCCGGCAGTTATCCTTCTTTCAATATCTTTTTCATACTTTCCATCTCGTGTGAACATGCTTCCAAGATATACAAATTCATTCACTTGCTCTAGAATTTGCCCATTTACCGATATAGCACACTCGGTCACTTGTTCATCTCTTTCGAATACCAGAACCTTAGTCTTGCCAGCGTTTAGGCGCAGCCCCTTCTTTTCACATTCTGCTTTCATTATGGTAACTAGTGACTGCAGTTCGCCCTCTGATGACGCCAGTAAAACCGCGTCATCGGCGTATAATAGGCAGTTGACCACTAAGTTTCCCATTTTCACTCCACATCCGTTCGTTCTTAGTGCTCTCAGACAGTTATCTAGATATATAATGAACAGCCAGGCAGACATGATACACCCTTGTTTGACCCCCGACTTCACATCAAACCAGGGTGACATCTCACCATTAACCCTAACGCACGCCCCGCTATCACTATAGAGTGATTTCACGGCATGCAGTAGGGAACTGCTCACTCCATATCCAGGCAACACGTCCCAGAGTTCCTTTCGTACGACTCTATCAAATGCCTTCTCCAAGTCGACGAAAGCGCAGAAAACCTTTTGGTTAATATCCAAAAACTTTTCCGCGATTCCGCGAAGCGAGAAGGTTTGATCCATACATCCTCTTCCTGGTCTAAATCCACCTTGGGATTCCCAGAGAAACCTTTCGGATCGCTCTTGCATTCTTATCGTCAGGATCTTCGTGTACACTTTACTAGCTAAGCTGACCAAGCTGATGGCTCTGTAGTTTGAGCAGTCAATCGTGATCCCTTTCCTTTATAGAAAGGCACGATGACTGCTCGCCTCCAGTCGTCCGGAACATCACCCTTTTCCCAGCAAAGATTGCATAGCAAATAGATGACGTCCCAGACCGCTGGTCCACCGTACTTGATCATCTCAGCCGTAATCCCATCTATTCCCGCAGCTTTTCCACATTTCAGACTTCTTATCGCACTTACAATCTCTCCCATACTTATTTTATCCGCTATAGGATCCTCGACAGATTCTGTTGGAGGCAGCTCTGTGAGTAGATCAGCGGCATCATCATCATACATATCTTTGTAAAATTCACTCCATCGCCTGAGGACGTCTGTTTTGTCAGTCAGTATGTTATTGTCCTTCGAGAAAATCACATTCATCCTACTACTAGCTGTAACACAATTTCTGGACTTCTTAACTTCCCTCCAAAAAAGTTTTGCATTGTCCTTGAAATTCTGTGACAGTTTTTCGTCTACAGTCATTTGGAACCTCTCACGCTTCTGAGCTATTATCTCTTTCGTACGATTTTTTTGCAGGCGGTATTTTTCTTTCATCTTTTCTTTCATACTCTCACTTGAGCTGGACATAGCCAAAATGTCTTGCCTTGCATCCTTCTTCTTTTTAACTTCTTCTTTCACTTCATCATCCCACCAACCATCGCCATTTTTGGTTGTCCGCCCTTTCGAAATGCCACAAACCTCTTTCGCGGCGCATAATATGCTGGACTTAAGGAACTGCCAACAAACATCGACACTCTCAAACACATCTTTCGGTGGACAGGCTAGCTGTTCAGATACCCTTTCTTGATATCTGTCTCTAATAGCCGCATCTTGAAGCCTCCAGCTTTTGATGCGGTCTGCGACTGCAGAACAGGGACCCCCAGCGCGGGATCGCCAGCCCGCGAACAGACCCCTATCCTAGTTATAACTAGGAAGTGGTCCGTTCCCAGGTCAGCTCCCCTATACACCCTGGTGTCCATCACCTGTGTTCTGAGTCGCTGATCTATTAGAAACAGATCTATCATGCTTCGCTCATTTTCCGTTCCCATGTATACTGATGAATCCTTTTGTGGTCGAACATGGTGTTCGCCACAAAAAGGTCTCTCTCCATGCATACATCTAATATCAGCTTGCCTGCCTCGTTCACTCTCTTATCACCATACTTGCCGAGTACTGCCTCGTAATCCTTACGGGCTGTCCCGACCCATCCATTCAGATCACCACAAATAATCAGCTTTTCATTCCCTTCTTTCGTCTCTAGAACATTACTCACACATTCCCAGAACTTTTATTCAGGTCGCAAGTGTCCGCTGAGGCCACCGGAGCATATACCGCGACTAAAAACAGTCGGGTAAGGCCTATTTTAAAGCGAGCCCAAATAAGTCTGGGGCTCACCGCATCATAACTTATCAACATTCTGCCAAGCGGCTGGATAGTAGAATTCCCACTCCCTGGCAGGCGTGCTCGGTGTTTGCCACTCCTGACCACAGCACTAAACTCCCGCCCGGGAGCTCGTCTACTCCACTACCCTTCCGCTTGGTTTCAGACAAGCACACAACATCTAACTCGCTCTCTGTCATAACATCGATCAATTCGTTCATCTTATCATCCATACCTCCTCTTACATTCCATACACCCATCCTACACTCCGCACTCCACTTCCCGCCGTGAGGCACTCCGCGTGGTGGGTGGCGGTCCCCATCGCCGCACTGTGCTGAATTTTTCGCACCAGCGGGGACGGACTGGTGCGCGTCGGGGGCACGCCCTAACAGCCGTCCGGCCAATGCGCATTAGATAGATATATAAGTAAGAAAATAGGACATCCGAAACTAAGGTACAAATACTCGTGTTCATTATACAAAACAAACATCTGCACTCAGTAGGAATGGAATCCGCAACCTCAAGCTTCGCAGTCAGGAGCTCTGACCACTAAACCAGACGGGCGTCAAATTAAACCTTCTGGTCAGGGTGATATTGTTTCTGATCTGCTGATTAATGAAACGACTGTCTACTGTGAACACAGCATAAGCTAACAATACTGCATCACAGAATTTGTCGTCAGCATCATGCACCTAGAAGCACCAATTATCGAAACCAAGTTAGGCTTAAGCAATCAAACGGCGGCCATTTTGCCACAAGCTCTCCCAACAGACATAGACACCTGGTCATTACAATCAAGATGCCAATATATACTACGCCTTACATTCAAAATTGCTGTACTGAAACTAGATACAGTTGGGTCGCTTATTTTATACTAGCTGTCCCACCCAGCTTCGCATGGGTGAAAATTTACATACATACATACATACATATCATCACACTGAGTCCCTAACGGGGTAGGCAGGGAGTATAGAGCGCCAGTTCTCTCTAGACTTCATACCTCTTTTGCTTCGTCCACATTCATCATACATCTCTTTCTCTTCTCTCTCTGTCTCTTTATACATGATCGTCGGTTTCGAGTACTCTTTTCGTTCCCGTCCTTGAGCGTCCGATCGATTTGACCTAGGTAGTTGGAACGTGGCCTTCCTCTGCCTCTTCTTGCACACACTTTTGCTTTGTATATCTGTATCGTCAATCTTTCTTCACTCAACCTTTCTATATGTCCAAGCCAGCGTAGCATGCCTTTCTTCATCTTTTCAATCTCGCCCTGATTCATGCCAGTTGATTTGCGAATCTCTTGATTCCGGATTCGATCTAAGATCGTTACTCCACACGTTTTTCGCAGCTGATATCGCATATCAGCTGCATTTAAGCTATTTTCATACATCCTCTGGTATGTCAGAGGATGTATGAAAATAGCTTAAATGCAGCTTTATTGTATGCCAGGGTTCGCTGCCATACAATAAAGTAGGCACAAATATCACGCTGTGGACAGCAACCGTTGCTGGCCATCAACACCGACATGGTCCCATTCACCTTAATACCGGCAGTTATCCTTCTTTCAATATCTTTTTCATACTTTCCATCTCGTGTGAACATGCTTCCTAGATATACAAATTCATTCACTTGCTCTAGAATTTGCATACATACATATCATCACGCCTAGTCCCTAACGGGGTAGGCAGAGAGTATAGATGCGGATTCGATCTAAAATCGTTACTCCGCACATTTTTCGAAGAGATCGCATCTCAACTGCATTCAAGCTATTTTCATACTTCCTCTGACATACCCAGGATTCGCTGCCATACAATAAGGTAGTTACCAATATCGCGTTGTGGACAGCAACTCGAGCATTCTTGCTCAGTCTTTTACTGCCCATCAACGCCGACATGGCTCCATTCCAGTGGCGAAGCGTCCTTAGAACACGATTCCTACCGGCTTCCCTTGGCAGATTCGCGCTCATATACGACTATTCTATGTAGTCATAATATCGCAAGCGACATAATTACATTGCGCCCTTTGTAGGAATATTCTCCAATATGCTGGATACAAAAACGCAATGTATGTGAAATCGCGCAAACGCCCACATACACGATTTCACGTAGTAGGCGGCTGGGGAACTCGCTCATAATATTGGGAATTCAAATAGTTAAAATGTAGGCAATTCACGCACACATAGACATTACAACCACATCCAACCATTCGTCGATATAACAGCGATTATAAGCCGATCTCAGATAGCCTCCAATCTTTATTTGTTAAGTGTTAAGGTTTCGTTTCGCTTGAAAAGTTTCCTCCAATCAGAGCAATTCAAGAGTCAAAATCAAAGTCAATCATTGACCTCACCTAGCCATTATTTCGCGCGTATTTGCACGGATTGTTTTGTTATGCTAATTTATCTATTGTAATATGTGATAAGCTTGATTGTGTTGTGGTATATGGTTTAAAAAAAACGAAAGTAGTGAAATTTTACTTGCCAAGTGTTGTCACAGTGTTTGTTTTGTTTCACCGTAAAGGTTTGTTTGTTTATTTTTGTTTCTTGTCGTCACGTAGTCTGTTAGGTGAGAAATGGCGGCGTTAATACAAATAGGTTGTTGTCTTATAGATTACCTATTAAATGAGTTAACCTCGTTCTCAAAACAATCTTTCGAAAATAAAAAATATATCATTAAACATGGACGGGCTCGTCCCGATATGAAAATTGATTATAGACGTAAGGATGGGTGTTTCAAACATTTTCACAGTTCTATGTATGATAATATGTTCTATGTATCTAAATACGATTGGATAACCGGCAGTTGAAAATTACATAAGTTATTTTGCTTTCCATGTCATGTCCATGTTATTTTGTTTTTCGGTTTGTAGTATAGAAAAATAAATACTGCGGTATTCCTGCTGGTATTTGTTTGTGATGATGATGCTGGCAAGTTAAGTTTCACTTATTTTAGTTCTTTTTTTGGCTGTATATTTATAACCCCCGTGTGAGTGACGTGTGCTTTAAAACGGCTTTTTAAAGCCACTTTTATCATACTCGACATGCACTGTTCATATGATACCAGTAATGTCATGTATGGTGAAGGTGGTGAACACTAACAACTGTACAGCAAGCATGTTCTGTCGCATGGAAAAATTGCATACAACGCAACGCAAGCACCATACATAACATTTCGCCGTAGTTTTGGGAAAGGTGAACTAACACACTAATATATGGTATGTAATTTATTGCATTTTTTTATTACAAGTTAAGATATGACGTTTTGCTTATTCACGCGTTAGCCATTTTTTTGGTCCGGCTTTACCTTTCTTTTTTTTCACCCCACGCCACTGCTCCATTCACCTTATTTCCGGCAGCTATCCTTCAGAAGAATTTGCCCATTTACCGATATAACACACTCGGTCACTTGTTCATCTCTTTCG
This sequence comes from Drepana arcuata, assembly GCA_016069955.1. Lineage (NCBI taxonomy): Eukaryota > Metazoa > Arthropoda > Insecta > Lepidoptera > Drepanidae > Drepana > Drepana arcuata. The sequence goes on from JACCPG010008848.1 coordinate 28,546, forward strand.
GAAGTGAAAATTAAAATTTCATGAAGTACGATTGCAGTGCCACCTATCGGGTCTAATTGTGAGTCTAAACCGTTCTCGAATCCACTTGAACACAAACAAAAAAAAACATAAAAATGGTCCAGCATTAAGAAGAAGTTGAATGACTAACACACGGACGTAATTAGATAATACTTTACACAACGTATATTATCATATTTTTTTATTCTACAAATAGCTGTGGCCACAATCTAAACAATTTTGTTTATTTATGCATGGATACAATACCATTTGCTGGATTAATCATCTTATTTAAAAAAAAATATCCATCCTGTCCTCTCTTCGGAAAAATAGTAATGGGTATGGTAAAGCATCTTAAGAACGATATATTTCAATTAAGGATGGTGGTATCATTTCTTGGTTACGTTACAATAACGCGAGACTCCATATTCTCCCCAAACACGATTAAGGCAACATCATTTTAACATTGGTGCATTGATGCCTCTCTCATGTCATGTCGTCTCCTGCAGGTCGCTTGTCTGCTCTGATCACTATTTTCTGATTGTCCGATGGCATCACATTACTTCTAAGGCAGTTTTGAACAATTGGATCAACTGATTATGTTCATGCAAAAGTTGTTGTAGCTGCTAAATGATCTCTGCGAACAGCGTTCATTTACTTCTTCTTCAGAATTCCCCAGGAAATAAATCTGAAGAAATTTGTATTTACCATTGCCTACGCTGTTCTTCAGTCTAATTGGCTCGAAGATTGAACTGGGCTTGCGTTGCACTGCGATTGAACAGGACTTGCGTTACACTGCGATCGAACTGGTGTGCGCCAACCGATATTTTGACGCCTTACAGGTGGTATTTTTTTTAAACAAAATTACTACTTGAATGAAATGTCAGTCTATCTATCCATAGGGTGCGTTCCACTAAGCGTTCACAATGATCCCGCTCACGACCGCAGTTTTCCCGTTTGCTTGTAAGCGTTACTGTCGTAACCTCAAATGGAATGGATTACAGAGCGTTTTGAGCGTGCAGGTAAATAATACAAACGGCGAGTTAGTAAAAAGGAAGCAAAAGATTTAATATGTTCGTTTATAATCTGTAAGCCTTGAAAATAAACTTGATTAATTAATGTTTAAATAGATTAATATTATTCAAATATATGAAATAAAAATACATAATATATGAAATTCAAAGGCGTATGTATAGTCGTGCTTGAGTAACGGCGATGGACTCGCCATCTGTCACGTTGGCACCTAATATACCTCTGGCGGAAAGTGGGTGTGTGGGTATTACCTATACACCTCTGCCTACCCCTTCGGGGACCCTTGTGGGAAGGCGTGAGGATATATATATATAGATTAATATTGGAAAAAAATATAATACTTTTTTTATATTTAATATTATTGGTGTTTTGAATTAATTTACGTTCAAATGGAATTAAAATGTCTTGCGGCGGCACTTGGATATTTGGCAAGAGTCGCCATTTTATATGCTTTGATTTTTGAAAATGACGCTAATTTTCTCAACGATCACTTTGACCCTCCTTTTTAGATGGGTCGTCGTGAGCGTAAGTTATGACATTATAATTGACGTTTTCGCCGCAACCACAACGACCGCGGTCGTTATGTGGATCGATTATAGGAGAGAATTCTGATCGTTGTGGGCGCTTAGTGGAACGCACTTTTACTTTCAATATTTTTGAAGACACACTGGCCTAACAACTGAACGTCACTCTGACAGAGTTTTGTCAATATAACGTCTCACAATCTTGTTGTCTGTCTCTTTCGCACAGTCACATTTCAGATATTTTTTAAATATTAACTATTATTTTTTTATATTTTATATAGCCTAAAGCCTTCCTAGAATCATGGACTATCCAACACAAAAATATTTTTTCAATTCCAACCAGTAGTTCCTGAGATTAGCGCGTTCAAACAAACAAACTCTTGAGCTTTATAATATTATATTATATTATATATATTATAAGTATAAATCACTATGGGTGGAGTCGATCCCCACCACCTCTCTATAAAAGCCGGTGTCAGTGAGTATCGGGCGCATTCGTTGCTCAGACATCAACGGGAAAGGTGGTTGGTTTCGATACCACGTATTGTGAGTCCGTTCCATATTATTTTTACTCTGTAGTTAATTTCTCTGTGTTATTTTGTTCTCATAATTCTGATTTGAAAGTTAACGGTTGTTTTAGAGTTGTTATTGAATTGTTTTCAACGATTGATTTGAAATATGTAAAAGACGTGTAATTTCGTCTGTAAATATTAATGTGAATTTAGTTTTAGATTGTTCTCTGAAGTACAGAACTTTGTAACTGAATAAAATCAATTTTAATTGTTCTTCACTTCTGATTGCCAAAATCAGAAGTGGGATAGGATCTCGCTCACAAATAAGCCTCGCGAGTAAAGAACCGTTAATTTTCGAGCAAAATGCCACGTTTTTCACGTGAACGAACATTAGTAGCCGTAGGAACGCTCTGTTGCGAAACGAGAGGCAACATTCGCGCCGTCAAAGGACTCGTTCCCGTTCGCGCCGTGTTAGATCGCGCTCACGGTGCGACAGAACTCGTTCACGACTTCGCTCTCGTTCCCGTAACAATTATCGTTTGAACGAAAGGTCAAGGTCCCGTTCAGTTAGTTTACGTCGTCATTTAAGTAAACCTCAGTCCTACCCGCAAGACAACTCGGTTAAGGACGCTTTAGGTTCGATCGTGTCTCGATTAATAGCTATTAAGCAAAGCACGGCTAGTGGTTCGCGAGTGCCGTCATCGTCCGTTCATTGTAGCACACCCCCGCTTTATAAAAATAGTGCTTCCGCGACTCAAGCGCTAGTTGAAGCGTTAGGTACGTTAACAAAACCTAAAACCAGTCATTATTATGTGTCAAATTTTATCAAGCTGTTAATAACTTTGAGGTGTGGTGCAATGAAGTGGGGAGAACTATACGGGCGAACCATTGGGACGATTAAGAGTGTTTTTCTCCTGTGGCTAATTGCCTTAGGGGTTAAAGTTAAAGTATTTTGTTAAAGAATTTAAATCCCTGTGTCCACAAAGAGTGGATTACGCGCAGATTCTTCACGAGGTTATAAATTCAACGTCAGAAAAGTTTTCGTCCTACGCTGAATACGCGCGCCGTTCACTATTGCGTTTACGCATGATTAAAGGGCTAAGCAAAGAACTTATGGTCCAGATAGTAATATTTGGTATCAGCGACATCCAGGTGCGTGCCGCCGCTACCAACGACAACTTACGGTGGAAAATCTCGTATCGTTTCTAGCTACATACATTAAACGTACCCGCAAATTTGATAATCGCAATTTCGTCAGATCTAAGCCATTCGATT
>JACCPG010008849.1:0-111494 GCA_016069955.1 Drepana arcuata
TGTATACAGTACCAATTGCAATAGCGCTAAAATTACCGGTAGCTAAATAGATAACTGTACTTTAAACGTAAAAGGGTAATATTTCTGCATTAAAAAAATTTGCATACTCACTATGACATATTTTTGCGACTGGGAGCAGTGGTATTCAGTGATGATATTAACATATCGGTCCCTTTCCTTCTCTTGAATAATGATGTCACTAGTATGTAACGTAAGACCTTTGGTTTGTTGTTATAACGAGTTTTACATAGTCTTCGTCTAAAGACCTTAGTAGAGTAAGAATATTCTTATTGTTTTAACTATTCGCGCCAATCCCAAACTAAGCAAAGCTTGTACTTTCGTAACAGTAAGTATATTTATATAAATACACATACATTCATAGGATATTCAGGACTACAAATGCTCGCATACAATACATAAATATTTCCCCGCAGCGGGAATTGCACCCGCATCTTAGAGCTTTGAAGTCCGAACTTGTGATGGCTAAATGGCCCACCGTACGGCCGTCAAATAGGTATATACGAACAATTATTTACAAATAATTTTAATAATACTAGCTTACAAGAGTATATCAATTGAGTTTTATATTTTTCTCTATTTTATTGTGGGCAGTTCCGATCTCACTTATGAAGGAGATAAAATCATGAATGTTTTAAAATTTAACGATCGTTAGCGAAATGTTATGTTTACATGTTTGATAACCTTTGTACGACCATAAATAAGTTTATGTTTTTTTATTAAGTTCAAACTTCCTACTTACTTTAATACTTCAAATTGATATATCATGGTTTGTGTATAAATAAATAATTTTATGGTGTAATAATTGAATCATAATTACTATGATAAAAAATTATAGGCAACATTATTAGTGAGCAAAAGCGATAACTTATGTTGATGTGGTTTAAAGCGAATTAATATTTTATGAATCATCTATATTCAGCTTTTGATTTTAGAAAAAAGCTAGGAGCTCAGTTTCTTTTTATCGTTGTATTTTAAATATATTTTTAAATAATTATCATATCGTAACAACCCATTGTTCGGTATCTCTTCATAGGAGTCTGTTCAAGTCCATTCATCCCCGTTATTTTTTACATATCATTACGCAATAAAATTTCAGGATATGGATTACAGCGTTAGCCAAAACTAAGACATGATTTTTATCGGTGTTGTTTAATCTTTGATTTTAAATTTCGGCAAGTTATTATTTAGGAGTTTCTAAAGAAGAATAAATAAAATAATTGGTAATTTGTATCAAATAGATTATAGATTAATATATAGACAAAGAATACTATAATAAATAATCGGCAACGTTCACGAGCGGAATAATAGTTTATGTGAAGAAAGGTTGGACTCACCATCAGGAGGCACAATATCTTCGCAGAGACGGCAAGCTGTGGTAACCTGCAACAGAGAATAAAAAATTATATCAGCTGATTGTAATTAACATACAACACGTTTAGCTTTTAGTAGCTGAATCCCGCGGGTATAGTAACGTTAAATTTGATATTGAGTCGTGGTGGCCGAGTGGTTCGACTACTAGTAGTTGCCTGGAACACAAAAATTACAAGTTCAAATCCCACTGTACCAAAGAGTTTCTCTGAACTTAAGTATAGTGATTAGTCGCACCACGAACATTACGGGGGCGGAAAACATTGAAAGGAAACCTACATACGCTTAACAAGACATTCAAATGTGTATGTATATTCGTGCTTGATTAGTGCGTACGTTAATGCCACTACTTAAGCGATAATATTTTTTTACGCGGCTGAAACCGTAGGATACACTATATAGCTAACTTATCATTTTGTTATACAGGGGAGTCTTCACTCATAACCGACTGTTGTGTTACCAATACCTTCATGACATTTTAATAATATTAATAATATTTATTTCATGAAATCATTGATATAACTATGGGATTACTAAATCCAACAATCAATGAACTTGAAACTTTCAAGGTATGCTTCGACTTTAAGGACAGACTGTATTTGAAACATGTTGCGGATTGCAATTAATGTATCAGTCGTGTCTCTAGACTTTTACTTGTGTCATAACTATATGACAGAACTGGCTTTCTAGAAATGTTAACATTATGGATAAAAAATAGCAGATATTGCGGCGGTGAATGCGAATTGAATACTTGAAAAATGGAAAGCGTAAACATATTGAGTGTATGCGTTTATCTAAAAGATAGTTGATTGACCAACATAGTGAGCAACCTTAGTGTACTGAGTATTTGTGGTATACTGAACATAGGTACTGAGCTATTGCCACGTACCTGTTTGCCACGTACTGTTTAACATTTTTAAATGATTTAGAAATTCATAATTGTTGTCACTTGGCCGACTGACACGTAGACTTGCAACAGGCCCTGCCTTCGTAATGAAGGTCGAGGATTCAATCCCCGTTCCGCCTTTTCAGGGTCAGGTGTATATTTTTCAGGTATTTTTTTAAGTAAAGAACAATTTAGGGTCAAGGAGAAATTAGAAATATAAACTTATAGGTGTTTATTCAATTTGACTATAGTATAATATATATATATATCAAATAAATACGATTTCTTCGCTAGTTGATATTACTGATATTTCAATAGTGCCTAACTACAGTTTTCATTGAAATAAAATCCACTACGCGGGTGCAATTTTGTTTTTTAAACTTAGGTACACAGTAATTGGCATAACATGGCAATTAAAGGCATTTGCAAATTATCCAGACCATTACTGACGAAATTTCTAATATATATTCAATATTCATTTTACATAAGAGGCACTACATATTAAGCCGTCGCCATTTTCACCTGATTTAGCTTTCTAGGTCAACGCTGAAAGTGAATTGACAAGATAAATATTTTATGCACACAGATTAGATAAAGGAGCGGCTACCTACGGATTAGGTCTGTGGATGGCTCGTTATAGACTACAGAAAGATTACAATAAACAATACGCCTTTTACCATATAACAATGGCTTAAAAGTAATTAAAACCAAACATTATTTGTTCAGCGGTGTTCTAGTTGATATCGAACAATTAAATTAATTGTCGATGTATTTTGACACTTCGCCAATGAAACAAGGATTGTTTTTGAACGAAGCCCTTAAATGTAATGATAACTTTTTGGAATCGAATAGTCCTTCGATTTTCAAATATGTATTTTAAATAATTAAAATATTTGGTACATAGTTCCGGACAGTAATTATTCATGCAAGGGTGTCAAAAGTAAAATCTAGTATGGAAAAACTGAAGTTCATAGCCCATCTAATCAGCTCCTACCAATCTTTGTGCTACATATGAAGGCGAAGAGCGGATAAGGCACGTACTTCGAGCATTCTTGATGCATTGTTCTAAGGAATTCTTTTTTTTTTTACGCACGCTTATACATCACACGAGCAAATTTTCTCATTGGTTGAAGTAGGCCTTGGACAGGCCAGACTAGAACCCGATGGGGTCAACGTACATTCTAACAGTGGAAAGAGTTAATAAGAAAAACATTGTTTATATAATTAATAAAAAAATATTAGGTAGAATAAATAAAAGGCGAATTGGACGTGGGGAAAAACTAGGGGGCGCAACTTGTATATAACATAAAGTAACTTGCCGACAGCTAATGACCTATTCAGTCTTAAAGTGGAATAAACCTGCCATTATTAATTTATTTATAGCTATTTCTCAACCATGTGTCCGCGCGTGAAAATATTTAATCCCATAATTAATTAGCGATTAAATATAGCCATGTTTGCCCCACTGTCCGAGCACGATTATAATAAAAACACCCAATATTAAGACATCAATTTAAATTTATTAGATCGTAAATCAGACTTAAGACAACATGTTATGGATTTTTTATGCTAATGACATCCTAAATTAAGTTTCAACACACTTATAGAGCCCACAGAGCCACAACGAAGGGAGTGCAAACAGAGTATTAACATTGAAAATGTTAGAAACAAACCATGGAATACGCATTCATTTATCAAAATACAGAAGCGAAACGAAGACGGTTCTTCTCTCTACGGACATATACATAGGGGCTCCTCATTAAGGTGTTGCAGCGTGGAGCTTAATTAAAGGGTATGAAGGCATTTTCAAACAATACCAACCTATTGTGCGATTAGTGCCTTTGAATCGAAAGCGCGGTTATCGCTTTCCCTAATATCATAAAAAAAAATATAAATTCATGATATCCAAAATAACACGATGATTGATTTATGAGATGCACTTATTGATTAATAAATAATATACTATTAAGTATTGCAACCGTTTTATATGACCATATCTTTAAAGACAATAGCAATAAAACTTGAGTATTAGAACGAGTACAATACGATGCAGGTTGTGGAGGGAAAGTACATGACATACTTATTACATTACTAATTAAAAATAAGTACTAGTAAAAATATATTTCCACTGCACACTAATAATACGCTTTATTGTGTTTCTGTATAAGACTTTAAAACAGATATATATTTATGAAACTCATAATTGGCGTTGAAAAGTCTTTTGTTAGGAAATATTCTCGAGAAATTTCATAGCTGTTCTCCCTATAAAAGTTAAAACTGTATTTCTCTTTGATCTTCAAAGGACATTCAGGTAGGTGATTATACTTAAATATTAATTTACATTAATAACTGATGGGTTTTAAATTGTAATAGACAATACAAAATGCGACTTATGAGATGGCTTATTAATATTTTCCCACAATATACTTACAAAATAACCGTAGATAATACCATCAGATTGATCCTGCATACTTTTGAGAGGAAACTCAATGTGTAGCTGTGCCCAAAACCCGGAAAAGTACTGGCCATTAGTCACGCATAAATAAATTCTTCGGAGAAAATATTGCGCTGTTCTGCCTCTGCCTACTCCTTGTGAGAAGACACGAAAATAATAATAATAAATACCTGGGACAATTTCACATTAATTGACCTAGCCCAAATTAAGCAAAGCTTGTGTTATGGTAACTAGACAACGATTATTTAATTATATAGATAGATAATATTCATAAATACATAGGACATTCAAGACTAAGTTCCAAATACTCGTGTTCATCACACAAATATCTGCCCTCAGCGGGATTCGAACCTGCAACCTCAAGTTTCGGAGTCAGGAGCTCTAACCACTAGACCAGACGGTCGACCAAACAAAATATAAATTTCGGAAGAATCTCAATATAGAGAGAATTTTAAGGAGATGATTAAAGCAACTCAATCTCTTTACACATTATATACATGTTTAGTTGTTCGTCGATACATGTATGTAGTAAGAATAAATCAACGCAGAACGTCAATTATTTAATGTAAAAAATTTCGCTCACAGACACCTCGACAAAGACCGTATAAAGATATAATCATTCGTTTTTGCAATAAATTATATTTGTGCCTGCTAGCTTATATTTAAAACAGATTGAACATTCGTCACGGCCTTTATCATTTCAATACCATAGAAAAGGGGCGTGCAGACTATGTGTATTCGTCCAATACTGCCTATTATACATTTGTCAGTTGGTGAGGATACACAAACTGTTAACGGAACTCAATTTGGCACAGAGATTATGAGCTGAATTAACAGATAGGATATGTTTTATAACATAAAAATAACGATCAATGCAGTCAAATTATAAGCGGGTGAAATCACGGAGCGTAACTCTAAACAATAACATTAGTTCACTAAGTACTTAAGCCTCTTTTTGACAGGCCAGACGAATTAAATCACGAGGAAAATCATTGCAAATAGAAACTTCAATGTGTAATGTATTCTGTAATCAAAAAAGTGATTAATTAAAAGATTACGACATTATATATTGTTATATTATTAGCGTTAATGAAAAGTTTGTCACATGTTAATTAAAGACGAGTTTTTTATTGATAGTATTACAGCCTAAGGCAAAATTCATATATGATTAGTTAGCAATTAATATGTTATGGTGATTTAATATATATATATATATTTACGCCTTCTCACAGGGGGCCTCGAAGGGCTAGAGGTATATAGATAGTACCCACATCCCCACTTTCCGCCAGAGATATATTTTAGGTGCTAACGTGACACATGGCGAGTCCATCGCACTGACTCAAGCACGACTATGCCTACGCCTTTTAATTTCTTCTTGAACGTATGCAGGTTTCAATGTTTACCGTCACCGTAAAACTCATGGTGTGTCTACAGTTTTGATTCGAACTATGATATTTGGTATACGTATCAGGTAGATTAGTCAATAGCCTGTTTTAATTAAAATACCTACATTTGTTTTAATATTTTCATTAGAACTATCGCTATTGCACAATTTCAATGTGGTAATTTTCGAGATTAACACCGATTTCACTAATTCTTACTGTGTTTGGAGAAACCATTACTAATGTACTAATCATAGACGCTAAAAGCTTAGCGTTGTAGGAATTAAATAGGTTTCCCCCTAACGAACACAAATATTATTCATAATAAAATAATAGTTACAACAAATTTATTCCCTTATTATCAACAAAACTTTGTTATTTTTTTCAAATTCGATGCAAACCAAAAATCATGTCGACACTTAAATGAAAAGCCAGAAATACAAACATCCATTATTACTTCCACAGATATGAAATGTATGAATATATATATATATATATATATATATATATATATATATATATATATATTCATACATTTCATACGTATATACATACATATATATATATATATATATATTCATACATATATACATACATATCATCATGCCAAGTCCCTAACGGGATAGGCAGAGAGTATAGAGCGCCAGTTCTCTCTAGACTTACATACCTCTTTCGCTTCGTCTACATTCATCAGTCTCTTCATACATGCTCGTCGGTTTCGAGTACTCTTAACGTTCCCGTCCTTGAGCGTCCGATCGATTTGATCCAGGTAGTTGGAACGTGGCCTTCCTCTGCCTCTTCTTGCACACACTTTTGCTTTGTATATATGTTTTGTGTATATGATGTAGTATATTCCTTATTATAATTTGATTGTGTTCGTCAACGAGCTTACAAGACATGTTTGCTCCAGGTAGGAATTGAACTCACTGCCTTCAGTGCAGAAAATAGGCACACGACATTGTTAATTAGTTTGGATTGACTCGTGGGACAGTCTGATGTATTTTGACATTATGAAGTGGATGAGTTAGTGCATATTAATAATAAAGAGGATTAATATTTTAGGGTTCCGTATACGTAGCAAAGAGTGCATATTTGTCCGTAACCGGAGTAATATTTCTTGGGTTTTGGACGTCTGTTACACCTCTGCATCGTATCTCAGGCATAAGATATACATTTTTAAATCGAAAATACGGTGTGTTGTTAAGATATGTGTAATCTTTTAGGGTTCCGTAGCAAAGAGTGCATATGCATCCTTATCGCATCGCTTTGATTCTGTACGTCTGGTATCTCAGAAACTACATACACAAGCTGAAATTTGACACCGATATTTCTTGCTTGTCTATCACTCTTTTTGTTTACTTCGCATTGTTTGCCACTTTTGTTATATCAATCAAAATTCTCATCATCAATCAAATCTCCTATTTTGATTGATATTAATAATATTAACGTATTTCGGTTTATTCTTTAATAGCCAATGGCTATTAGATTAAGGAATTAATTTCTAAATTAAGGCTAATCATGAATAATTAATTATTAATGAAACTGAAAGCTATATCATGCTTTCAGTTTCCGGTGTGATATATAGACAGACAACTCATTCGAGGCCCCTTGAAACTTGAATTATGCTAGTAATTTCCCAAATAGTTTGACGAAACGCGTCAAGACTTTAGTATCGACGCAGTTAAACGATTCTGTTTCATTGTTTCATAGAGATTTCGTCTAAAGCATCATAAAAGTATTTGATCGTTTTGCATCGTGGCACCTAAGCAACACGAAGATAAGGCTTTAATCGTTTTAAGAATCAACTTTGTTCAAATTTTTTTTTATTTTATATACTTTTAAACTAATTTTTATATCTTAGACGTACTAGCTACGTATTTTTGTATTACAAGTGGCATTATTAGATCACGGTAAAGAGGGGACTCTTCTAATGCAGGTTCTTATAACTTCGAAGATTCCAAACCATGTCATATAAAACTTGTAATTCAATAAATATTATTTTATTATTATTACATTCTTTCAGGGCCCCGTTCATCTGAATTCAAATTAATTTCGAATCTGCTGAGACACTGCTGACACACATCACATCACACCGAGTCCGTCACACGGTAGGCAGAGAGAGTAGTGAGCCAACTCCCTCTATACTTCACCTCATACGCTTCATCTTCATGCACTTATATTAATTTTTTTGTCATCACCAAGTCGCCGATGGTTATAAAATAAAAGTAACTAAAATCTCTTGGAATCCTTATATATGGCCCGGAACGCACTTGACCAATTTATTTCGTTAGTACGAGCTCTGTTGACTTTAATACAGCGACGTTAGGTAAAAAATTAAAGAAAAATAAACAATAGGCTTATTTTTAATCATTATCCGCTTTTCCGAGTACACTTATCTTTAGAATTGATTAATTATATTGTAATTAATTATAAGTAATCATTTCGCATCGGGCGCCACGCAGATGATACTTGTGCGTAGTGCATTAATCTAAGAGATTTCATTGCTTATCGTTATGTTATGTAAGTTAATATCAGCCAATTGCAAATTGTTCATTGTTCAATGTTCAGTATTGAGACAATATTACATACATACATATCATCACGCCAAGTCCCTAACGGGGTAGGCAGAGAGTATAGAGCGCCAGTTCTCTCTAGACTTACATACCTCTTTCGCTTCGTCCACATTCATCAGTCTCTTCATACATGCTCGTCGGTTTCGAGTACTCTTAACGTTCCCGTCCTTCAGAGTCCGATCTATTACAATGACAATATTATTTTTATAATAAGTTTCCTGTAACGAGATTTTTTTTTCAAACAGAGTAAAAGAGGCTTAACTCCTACAGCAATAAAGTCATCGTACTCTGTGCACGGAAAATGAAGTCAGATATCACCATTTAAGTATTAAAATTTTGGTAGTAAATACTACATAGTGGTCGATGTGTGTGGTCTGGCACAATTAACAAACATTTAAATGATATAACGAAGATTACTCAAACAGAACAAATTCCTAATAATAAATTCTAATTGTTCACTCAATTTGGAATTCAAGTCAGGCACATTTTTGTTACTTCAAAGCAAACACGGGATAATCCGTGTGCCTTTTTTAAAGACACGGGTGTGGTTGAAATTTTAGAAAAAAATTACGCGTGAACTAAAACATGTTGGTACACAAGGAATGTGTGTATAAATGATGATGAATAAAATAAATGACCAGTGTCAAATTTGTAAATAGATTTAATATTATATGATCATGCTCATTTGACGCGAAATAAATCCAGAATATAATGTTCGTATCTAGCTACATCCATAATATATATACACCTATCTACGTTATCCGACTTAATGAAATTGATAGGACTTGAAAACAATTTTCCATTCATAACAAAATTTATATGAATAAAGATATATATCTATATGGCAACAGGTGAAATATAATATGTACTTATATGATAAAATGCATATCTAAATCGGCCGATACGATTCTTGGTCGATAAATACTAAATATTATAAATAAATCCCGTCAGATAATGCTCTAAAAGTAGAACTTATTCTTAAGTGTAGTCCAGTCCAGTCATAGGTAACGGTGAAGGAAATTTTGTAAAAAATCGCGAGAGAGAGATTGCTACGAGCAGAAATTAAAATTTATAAAAAGGCAATTGCATTCTTTTTGTCTACGTAGGTAGGTTTAAGTTTAAGTTACTCACATAGCCGAACTTTGCCGTCATGTTGTGTCCCGTTGTAGGTTATGATGATCATACATCTAACTGATTTACTCAGCCGCGTACCCTTTACTAAAACTGAACAATTCACTTTTATGTAATAATTTTTCAATACACTTCTCATTCAATTAACCTAAACACTGAAAATAGTATACTTTTTGCGCTTAATACTGGCTTGAGGCAAACAATAGCTTTTGTAGTCACAAAAAATCCTGTGTAGGTAAACGCTGAAGAGAAACACCTACGTTTCACATCACTTTCATAATTTTCCGAACTGAGCTAGAAGCCCCGCGAATAAAAAACGGAGCACTGTTTTATCTGTCCAAGGGATATGGTGGGGATTTACCAACGTAATAAGGTATATATTTCAAGTAGATTAACGTATTTACTCGCGCGTGTTTGCAGGGGTTCAGTGGGTAGTGCGACATGCGCGCTGCGCGGCGGGCGGCTCTCGACTACGAGATAAAAACCTCGCTTGATTATAAACTTATAAGCTAAACTTTTTACTGGTGTGCGTGTTTGAGCTCGTGTGCGTGTGAGGCTTTGTTGGTGACCTTACAAAGTTTTCACTTAAGTGTTAATCCCATTGAAAAGTTAGGGTTTTTTTTTATTTGTCGTAGCATAGCACCTAGCCAAGTATTTTCGCCCATCAAATACAATACATTACATCCGCATTTAGTACATGTCATTCTGTTAAATTTACTTCAAGGTACGGTAATTCGACCTCTCGTTATGGAAAGAAAAATCTCGCCATTGTGCTTAAAGAAACATAAAAATATATAACGGAACATGCATGCACCACCTGTGTTAAATGGACGCAGCGTAATCTATTCACTACTTTATCAAAATAGGTCAATGCGGCTATGCCTACTGCAGCGAAAAACTTCCAGCGATAATATCAAATTGTTCCCTTGAAATCGCTTGCTGAGTATGGACTTATATTTTGTACTAGTTTGATATACCGCAATGTAAACATGTAATTTTAGTTAATCAAAAATTGGAGCTCATATTACTGTATTGCTATCTCACCATTTTCAAAGCAGGAAATCCGTGAATATTCCAGGAAGAGTAATGTTTTACAAAATAATGAAATACGTTTTTTTTTGTTTTACGTTATGTGAATTATCGTAAGCACAACCTTCATCATATAAAGGGATAATTCACCTGAAATTTTTCTACTTATACTAAATGTTTGAAGAGTCCAAGACTCAAGGAGTTTAGTTAAATATCTTTACGCCTTCCCACAAAACAAAAAGGTAAGTAGAGGTGTGTAGATAGTATCCACACACCAACTTTAGTGATACACACACAGACTAGTGATACTTAAGGAAAGGTGCATAATGAATTTGATTAGATTCCAATTATGTACACATCAAATATCAAGGCAGGTAACGCCATGCTTACTCAGCCGGGCCCCATAAAGTATTAACGAACGAGCAAGGCTTCTTGTAGTTCCATTACTACGACGGTTAAATGTGACAAAAGCTTCGTCGCAGTTTCGGTTTAAGTTTGTCATGGTCTTATTAAGCTCGATTTTTCACTTCACTTCTCCAATTGAAGACTCCACCGAATCGTCTTGTTACAAGCTTGCGTAGTTCACATCTCGGAAAAGAAATAAGTACTACTTTCTGTCGTCCGATTGGTCTCAAATTTGGTATATTTGCGTATCTTTGACGTAATGCAGCAAAGGTATCTACCATGCAGCTGGTCTTATAAGGGAGTTAGAAGGTGACCATAAGAATTTCAAAGCCAGTAGATAAACCTACTTTGGGATTGCGTAATATTGTCTGCTGAATTTGCGATTCGTTTGAGTGAAATAAAAGCATGTTTTAGAAAATTTTCCTGTAATAATAATGTATTTTACACACATATCCGTGCAATGAGAACCCATAGGTACCTATGTCCTATCAATAGCTGCCGAGCTGCGTTCGTATCGTTATAGATTATACATCAGTTATCGATGCGATAGTGTAGTAGATTTAATGTCATTCTTGTCTAGGATTGAAATAACTTCCGTTTTTTATATCGTATTTAAAATTCGTATAGATAAAACGACGTGACTGATAACAATAACATTGTTTATAAATAAATGATGGTGAATTGCATAAAATATTTTCGTCATATCATCGCCGAGTCCCTCACTGGGACTAGGAGCTAGTCCTGTAATGGCAAGAAGCAAAATAGATGTCGCCTGTAGCTTTTCTCAATAAACTATCCAATCCAAAAATATTTTCCTAATCGCATCTGTGGGTCCTGTGATCGACGCGTTCAAAAACAAACAGGCTACTTTTGTATAATATTGGTACTGATCAGATATTGAGCGCTCCAAGAATACTGAATATCTAGTATCTACCAATATTTTCCAAGGCCTTGAAACCGGAATTCTGTCAAAAGAAGAGATTAAGAGTCAACTTTGACTTATTCAAAGCGTATAGCCGGCTTAGCATACGGATGTTTGTTTACACACCTGTCCCTCGATAAACATTTTCAATTTATCGACTTATCGAAAATGTTACCTAATTACGTGAATATTCAGATTTTTACTGGCGTTTGAATTCTCGTTAAAGTTACCTTGTAAATGTTTTTATTTGCATTTTACATAACTACGCAGAGCCCGCGTGGTTTGCTGCTACAGCGCACGTAAATTATGTCATTGACGAATCAACCATTGTAAATATTTTGCTGACTTTTCAATGTTATCTTTGTATCCGGATAATTGAAGAGCTACAATATTTTGATATCGACTCGTCATGCAATTTGGACAAGTGTTGTTAGTTAAGTCAAATTTTGCCTTCCAGTTTTTACTGGTCCATTTGGTATGTACACTTTTTATGCAATTATTTACGTTTGAAACTGATTTTTCAAACGTAAATAATTGATTGAATTTATAAAACGAACGCAAAAAAAAAGATTATAAGAATATAAGATATTAATATTTATAAGATAAAAGAGCCGTGGTGGCCGAGTGGTTCGAGCAGTTGCCTGCGACGCAAAGGTCGCAAGTTCGAATCCCGACTGTACCAATGAGTTTTTCTAAACTTAAGTACAGTGATTAGTCGCACCACGAGCTTTACGGTGAAGGAAAACATCGAGAGGAAACCTGCATACGTCTGAGAAGAAATTCAAAGGCGGTATGTATAGTCGTGCTGGAGTAACGGCGATGGACTCGCCATCTGTCACGTTGGCACCTAATATACCTCTGGCGGAAAGTGGGTGTGTGGGTATTACCTATACACCTCTGCCTACCCCTTCGGGGACCCTTGTGGGAAGGCGTGAGGATAAAAAAATCAACATTTTTAATTGTTCATCCCTAATGAAAATTCTTGTATCCTTCAAACCTTGACACATATTTGTTTTTGCAAGAACACAAAATTGTATACAATTTACATACCTACAAAATTGGCACTTAGCGGTAACAATACAAAGCTCTTGATTCAAGGGTACGAGATCAGTTTCAGGCTTAAAGTTATTTTACAATAATTGACCATGAAGAAGCGATTCCCTTTTTACTTTTCATAAAAACCGACGTTGTCCATTGTCGTAGTCTTTGGTTCTTTTTTCATTTTATGCATGTTTAACTAAATATTCTCGTGCCTACGTCGATACGATATTTTATTACTAGTCTTTATTGGCATACTATGAAATTGTATCTTGGCAGCAGAAAAAAATGGCACTTTAATGAATTTGTTGTTAAAAATTAAAACAAGAGTAAAACTTATCAATCAGCTTGATGGAACCTGGTACCGTTTTAGTTATAGTCCTTAAACCGCTAGAATAGTTCAAGGAAATAGGACTCCCATAGATTCACAATACTAAAATAGCCAATTAAATTGAATAAAAAATTTAATATTTGCATCTCGCAAGATTTTCTGACATATCATAAGGGGTATTGTAATATTTAAATATTCTTAAGAATCACATCAAAAGGACCTTATTGTTTGTAGCACCCTTGACCCGCCGGGTGACCGCTTAATATTCGGAACCAATAAATCGCGACCTTTTAAAGCTCATTCAATATCCTTTATTTGTTGGCTAAGTGGCTCTGAGAATGCAACAAGCTTATTTAAATAATAATACATACACATATCATCACGCTTGGTCCCTAAATAATAATAATTGTCAAAAAGCTTAAATCTACATATTGGAACCTAATCGATAAGATTTAAGCTGGTGGAACAGATGGTGAGTCCATCGCCGTTTCTAAAGCACATATATATGTGTACTTATACAGGTTTCCTTTCGATATTTTCCTTCACCGTAAAGCTCGTGTTGTGATCAATCCCTAATAACCCGTAAATATTATTTGTTTCCGCAAATATGTTAACAATCTGTAATTTGCTACATAGACATATAAGGACATCATATTGAAGTGTCATTGAGGATGTCACTTCAATATGGAAATAGCTTTACGTAATGACGTTACATTGATTACTATTCCATACTTTTCGTTACTCTTGCATCATGATCACACTGGAACATCGGAAAATTATACACCAAAACATACATTTATACGAAGTTCGAATTTATAGTCAATATATAAGTCTAGAAAGTACTGGCGCTCCTTACTCTATACCTACCCCGTTAGGGAATCCGCGTGATTATATGTATGTATTTATGTATAGGTTTGGAACTAATTTTGATCTAATAGTGTCGTATTGTAACATAACATAACATATACGCAGCGTCAAACAAAAAATAAAGTTAAAGTTGTAAAAGTTGTGGGTTACTCCTAATTGCAAAATAATAAAACAACGGTTTCTTATGCTTATTCTCTGCCTACCCCTTCGGTCCTCGAAGGGGTAGGCAGAGGTGTAGAGGTAATACCCACACACCCACTTTCCGCCAGAGGTATATAAGGTGCCAACGTGACAGATGGCGAGTCCATCACCGTTACTCAGGCACGACTATACATACGCCTTTGAATTTCTTCTCAGGCGTATGCAGGTTTCCTTTCGATGTTTTCCTTCACCGTAAAGCTCGTGGTGTGACTAAACACTGTTTTATAAATATTTAAAATAAAATGCTAAATACATATGAAATATCGCCTCGAGACTATCAAGGAGTAGGTAGAGAGAAGAGACCGCAATGCCCCCCTAGACTAAAAGATTATTTTCGCTTCATTATCATGCATAGGTCATGTATGAAGACATGCTCAAGTTACGTAGTAGACGTAGCCTTCCACTGCTTCTTTCAGGTACATACATTCCCATTTTATATCAACTTTATCAACCTTTTTCCACTCATGGATATATAGAACAATATTCAAAATATGTATACCTTTCATACCAAATGCATTGCAAATCTCATAATTAATTCGACAAATATCAGAAAAATATATTTTTTATCGAATTATGTACGAAACACTGTGTATTCTGACTGCTAGTTAAGAGAAAAACTCCATACAATGCTAAGTCTCATTATCCTTATACACGTTATCCTATAATAGCACATTACGTTGCAGTAGCATTGCATTTCCTTGTAAATACAAATCTCAGATTAGATTTGTACGTCGTCATTGCAGGAACATACAATGACGTCAACATTTCGAAGAAATTCTATCAAAGAAAGGATCAATATAATTTAAACCCTCCCTCCGCACTGTGACCTAATGAAATAAATAAATTAATGACTGACTTACTGATGAGGACGGGACGACACATACGAGTATTATAACATTTTGCAAGCTCTGCGAAAACTGTAGTGAGACATATTTTTGCGAACACATGGAGGCTATATTACGTAATATATAATTATACGTAAATATAATTAATTTAGTGTTATACATGATTATAACGACTTGGCCTTTATTTTATATTTATTAATATGAAATTTGCAGTAAGCAGAAATATTTATTAAGGTAATATAATAACACTTACAAACACCCTTTTGAAGATAAACCACAGTATAACCACTGCATAAGGCTTTATTTTTATTTACTGCTGGTTTGTCTTTGTTTGTGTATGTATCGCCTCATTCTGTTTAAATTACTAGACGGAGGGCATTAAGATAGGTAGCACGCAAGCCTCTTTTAAATGTTTCTTGTTATATTTTTTGCTAACTGATTACGTATCACTTACATGTTTAATGGAATGCGCGTGCGCAAAGAAGAGTTCTCGTTCTAAATATAATTATTTATTATGTTATTTTTGAGCCGTAATGGCCGAGTGTTTCGAGTAGTCACCTTTCAGGCAGATTGCATATTCGAATCCCGACTGTACGAATGAGTTTTATCTGATCGAATGCAAAGTGATTATTTTCACCAAGATCGAAAAGAACGTGCAACTCACCTCTGCCTACCATTTAGGCAACCTGTGTGGGAAGTTGGTAAAATATATACCTATATATTATTATTTTTACATGATACCCTTGTAGAAGAAGCCTTGAAGCCTTGTAGAGGTGTAATTACAACTACCTTTTACCAAAGATAAATTTAGGCGCCTTGATTGGGCGAGTCTGTAGCAGTCCTTCGGGCTCGCGATGTGTTCCTCCATCGTTAATCTCGTGGGGTGAAAAATATGTGTACATAACTCATTCATGTATCATGTATGTTTGACCCTACAATGCTAACTTGGTCGCTGACTAGGTACTTAAGAGACTTGGCCACCGCGGCCGTAGCATTATTTATCTAAATTAATAATCGCAAATCTTATTACTTAACTACCTTGATCAGACTGTTTAAAAATAATTCCGAAGTAAAATGGTACATGCGATGGGCTTGGCGTGTTAATATTATGTCTTAGAACAAAAATATACGACCAAATAATAGATGTTTATTGCAGCTGTTTTGGAATTCAATGAGAATTGAATTGAAATAAACATGCATTTCAAATACATTTCGTTTAAGTTGTGTAAATGGTTAGCTTTCTGCATGCGATTTTATTTGCGGTAAATTCATTTCCATCTTAAAATTATGATGTTCTCATAATGCAAGCCGTCCGCCAAAACAGTCAAGAACGATATTTATCATTAGTTTGGTATAATACGAGAGTATATACATACATTTTCCGTTATAATAGACAATTATAACAGAAAGAAATAAAATGAGTAAATGTAATGACTCGCGTTTTTCTGTTACGTTGTAGTAGTCCTTGTGGAGTGTCGAGTAAGATCGAGTGACGACCGGAGAAGTGCCGAAAGAGAAGAGAAAAGAGATAAAGCCTAGGGCTAAACCATGAATTGCTATTCAAAATTGTAACATCATCAAGAGCGTTAAACGTACAGATGTATACGACTTCTATTGATAATAAAATGGGCTCTATTAATACCTTATATTGCAATAGCTGTTCATGGTCCTGGAGTCCTGAGTAGTAAAGGCTTAATAGCTTGCTTAAAATTGTTTCGGGAAGCATATGAACTCACAAAGATCAGAATAATATCAAAGTAAAAGGCTTCGATTGGATACGGGAAAATTGAGATATTTTTAAAAGCTCACGGAAGCGCATGTTTGTGGGTTATTTTATTCTCGTCTAGACGTGTATAGTATCATGTGTAGCGGATTGTGTAAGTGCTAAAACTGGGTACATTAGTAAATCAGGCGTCTCCGCTGTGTGTATTTGTTTGTTCGAACAATTACCTACATATAGCAGGCGCCAGTCGACAAACATAGCTACGACAAACTTTATATCTGTTGTGGCTACGCACTGAACTTGTATTATCACATATATACATATTATTATCATAAATCTTTGGCGAGTAAGGAATGTACAGCTCTCATGATTATTAAGAATAAACGCAACGAATTTCTACTGCGTGCTAACAGTATTTACTTATTATGTCTCTCTTGTCATCGACAAGGAATTACGTTTTATTCAATTCGATTATTGTTAAGAATTATCAAATACAATTATTTGTCATGTCTTAAGTCAAATTTATTCTTATTTATATTAAGTCTGCTTTAAATATTCCTTTTAACTTTTTTCAACCACTTTCACTGAACTCCAACGTTCAGTGTATGTAAATAAATAAAATCATACGAAAAAAGGGGAAAAATATGTATTCGGTCCGCAGTAATCGTACTGAAACTATGTTTCTGTGGTAATTTGGTAAATATAAGTTTGTTCAGCAAATTTATCTAGTTATCTACTTTCACATGATGAAAATATGGACTGGCTGAACGGTCGGTGTATCTTATCTTCTCAATCGTTTATTTTATCACATACCCTTATGGCGCCAGCGTTTTATCAATACGTAATATAGGTACGAAGCTAATTCGATTGAAATAATATATCGTCGATTAGCAGAACTCTGAGGTTTTGTACTGTCATCAATTTGTTAACTCCGATTACGTAGCCAATGTGTGTCACACAATAACTATGATCATACGTCATGATTCACGACCAGACACATAGATAATTGTGAGAAAAACATTTCATCATATCTTCATAAAAGGGTCCTGGAACGGAAAGCAGAAAACTACCGTTTCTTCTTCACCGGGCGTAATATTTAGGTGCCAATGAGCCAGATGGCAAGGATTCTCTCAGACACGACTTTACCTACTTCTACACTTACTTTTAAGCATCTTCTAACAAGTACACCACAAATACGTCATTATTCGATTCATGAAATAACATAACATTACAGTCTTCTTCGCGTTCGTGATACCCCGTTGATTTGACGGTAATAGACGCAACCTGTTCCTATCGTGGGGAGAGTCATAGACGGTGTCTTCGAGGGTAACACGAGTTTAATCCGTCCAATGTGTGAGGTTGTAGTCTCTCGATCGCATTTTATTTTATCACTAACAAATCTCAAAATTATCGTTGCCCTTTCCAGTGTATCGCATTAATTTTGGATCTTACGCAAGCTAACACAGTAGCTCGTGCTAAAATAACGAATAATCGCTGTCGTGCTTGACAAATTGACAGGCGGAAACGGTGAACTATTAATGAAGATACAACAAGATAAACCACTTCAATCTGCTAAAAGTCAGAAGGAAAACATTGCGTAGAGTAGCCATTAGAGGCAACGGCTATGAGCCGTAGCGTTGATGTCTTCAAATAATAACACATCATAAACACTCGAAATATAAATGTTTATACACTGGCTAATAAAAATAGAGTTGCGTTTATGATTCAATACACTGTGTCTCTGTGTTCATATATGGCGTGGCAAATGCAATATGGCACCATTAGCATGTGGTCTATATTTATTTGTATGCTTCGTTCAATAGTTTTTCTTTTAATACTCAATTAATTGAGGGATGCTACAAAGCTTTTACCTTATAATGCTAATACCTAAGGGAGCAGACCAGTAATCACGAATGGATCTGTCGCTTGATATATAACTAATGAGAAACACCTATCGTGAGAAGTGGACTGGAACACGTCTCTCTCAAAGAATCAATAAATATTGAAATCGTTGCTATTAAGAATCCATATAATGGTCCTTCGCAAGTAGGCATTTGAAAAGATTGACGATGGCAGTGAATTCCTCAGTTCCTCTGATGCACTGCTTGCACTGAATATCGATGTGTCAATGAACTTATTAGATTCGTCTGGCCCAGTTCACTTGGAGAATGGATGCCGGATTTCTGAGTACAGTGAGTCAGAGTTTGTGAAATCTGTTTCTTATGAGGTGACAAATTACTTCAGACCTTCCGACTCGGCGTGATTGGAATCTTGGCGCATTAATTTGGCCGAAACTGACCATTAAGAGTGACTGTTACAACAGTTGTAACGACTTAAATGGTCTTAAACCGAGTGTTAACTACGCTTCTGATCAATTGTCTCAAGTGAAGGGACGATAAAGCCGAGAACAATTTTGATTATTCACTTGTTATTAAAAAGATTCCTATAGTATCTACGTATTCCTATAATAATCGTATTTTATTGGCAGAGAGAATGTAAAAAAGGAAAGAAATGCGATGAAAACCGCCTTAGATAATATCTAAATTATTGCATAATAAATGTGCTGATACGTGTTTATGGCTAGGCGTGACAATTGTCATTTTTACATAAAAACTATCAAAAACTTTCGAATGGTTCTTCCCGTCCAGCCAGTCCTTTCTAATAAATAAACAGTGATTTTGAAAGCAGTACTCATGATGAAAGTCAATTTCTTGACAGCTCTCCAAGCATGTCCAAAGATGTAAGAATATCGACCACACTAGGTGTAAATATTTTAAAAGCCTGCTTAGTAACCATTTGGCCAATCATAAAGGCGAAGGCTTCTAGAGTGCACAATACTAGGTTATGTAAAGATTATAAGCAAATTTTATCAACAATGTTAAAAAAGAAATGAAAGGAGCAGAAGTTTGCAGAAATAATGATTGACGAATGTATTACCTAAGCGCGATTTAGTCATACAGGTACCTATATTTAGTGACATTGCACACACCTGATAACCTCTTCGATACACTGTACATTGATTAAGCTAATAAGTGACCAGTAAGATAGTAAGTTGGCATTTCAATTTAAAAATTATTAGGTCATTATTATGACCTCATATTATCATCTCGGTTGTTATTAATAATTAAACAAAAATTCAATATGACAAAGATATATATTGCGAGTAGGTAATAGTTGTAGCCGTAGTTAATTTTGTTTTTCTTTTCGTGTTAATAATTATACCGATATAAAAAAGATAACGGAATTTAACATATTTCATTTCTTAAATTTACATGCGTTATGAAACTCTATAACTGAAGAATTGAAATACCTACAATGAAGGAGAAAATGGTAAATAAATTAATGTTCCAAACACGCCTCCACGTGCCAAGAAGGCGGGCAGCATTGCCAAGTTGTACGGCAATGCTAATTCCGTTGAGTGACATTCGGTGTGTGAATATATATATATACATCACACCTTCCCACAAGGATCCCCGAAGGGGTAGGCGAAATTGTATAGGCGAGCAGCATTGCGAAGTTTAACGGCAATGCTGATGCAAATACGTCTGTCTGTCTGGGAACTCGGAAGCCTTCTCAAAAACCCCATTTTGTAATTTTAAAAATGTAATTTGTTAGGTCTAAAGGAAGCTATTGTGTTTGTGCAAGGGCCTTAATAATGGTAATAAAAGTACCTCAAAACGTAGCGTAAGCAATTTTTTTTAACTGGTCCGCTTATAGTTATATCATCTGAGTTAATGTCGCACCAACTTTTTCTACAAACATAAAACTAAAATTACTCAAATATTTTATGTTCTCACGTGTCGAACATAGTATGAGTACACGCAAGCAATCGTATAATTGTGTACAAAAATTTCACTCCCATTGTGCTAAGTCAAATGTCTTGTTTTGCAAGCCCTAAGTTTGTTTGTGGAGTGCATGCCTTAGCACCGTTCCACGACCACTGTGCAAATATAGATATGCCATAAAACCGGCGAGTGCATGCGACCTTATCCTTCTAGCGGACACGGTCAAGAGGAATATGGGTAAATTTACAACGTAATGGATCTGTTAATGATGCCACGAGATTCACAATGGCTGACTAAGATGTTTGAGATTAAAGAGTGTGCATTGCCACGTGACCGGCACAATTCGTTATTCAGAGATGTGGTGGCCGGCAAGTTTTTATCAATTTCAAATTTCAAAATTCAAATACTATTTGCTCCTAGCTTAGGATCATTGATTTTTCATGGCACGAGCGTTTACGAAGATGGAAAATATCGTGACGTGCATATACTTTTGTAGTAATTCAAAGGTGTACGTAAGGTCGTTCTTGTGAGGCGGCCGCACACTCGCCATCTGTCACGTTGGCACCTTTAATATATCTCCGGCGCTTGATCAAAGCTAAAGGTACAGAAAAAGCTACAGGTAAAGGTTAAGACAATAAGCCAGTCTGCAACAAAGGGTCTGCTTAAATTCTCACTGCATTAGCACCTTCACCTCATATACATTCACGTTAAGTTCGATGACATCGATGATAAATAAATTCACAAGAACTTCAAGTTTTTGAGATAAGCAGCTTGATGATGAATAATTCGGTAATCCCTTGAAATCTCATTCCAAATTGTTAGTATCGTTTAGCGTTTACGGTTCCACAAATTGTCTGAGTTGATACCAACTGTGCTTAGGATTAAAGATGGAAAAATGCACGTACATTGTTGAGGCATTATAAGAGAGCTCTGCTGCAGCCACTGCTCGTGTGAGAAATGGAAAGAAGAGAAGAGTATAATAATAAAAAAATATACAGACTAAGTATTATGCCATTGGCACGTAAAGATACCTCCAGTAAGAAAGGAGTGTAAATATTCCCTTTTCAGAACCCTATAGGTATAAACATTGCAAATGCTGTTATTTTTGTTGATTAACGGCATTGACTGCATGTCGCTTAGTCAGCTTAAATACCGTTAATATTTATATCTTAACGCCTTCCCACAAGGGTCGCCTAAGAGATAAGCAGAGGCACAACACCCTCTTAATGGCGGAGATATATCTCATGAACTAAATAATCTAGTAAACATTCGATATTTAAATACATTAATATCGTGAAAATTATAATATATGTAAATACAAATACATATACCCACATTTTCTCTCTCCTCATATCGCCTCCTCTAATAAGTAAATCAGGTATTCTTTGTCGACATTTTCCCTAGGTCTTATGGCCTCGGACAGTATAAGTCAAGAAAAATCCAGGTACCCACTTAAAAAAAGTCATTTACTCTTAGTCTAGTTGAGTTTTGAGCAAAGTGCAGACGTCAGAGTGGCTACATCAAATAGGGCCATGGTATGCTCCCAAGCTCACATCTGACCAAAGCCTTAGCCAATAACGTAATTAATGCGCCGACACGAGCGGACCACTAACAACACTACATTTTCACACACGTCTTGTCAAATCTGTGTTTTTTAATTACAATGCAAATATAAACAGCAATAGGACCGTTCAGTTAATGACATAATATTAAAGGAAGGAATTGTGCCATCGGTGTCGAGAACAGATTATAATTTATTCGTTTACACGTTTCACTATAGCCACACCAATCGTGGAATTTAGCGACGCTAAATAAAATACACACCGAGATATTCGAGAAAATAGTCTCGGAGGGTATTATGGAAACCGGTGACTAATAATAGCGATATTGTGGCGCAATAAAGGTGACATTTATCTGACATAATCAAGGTTCGACATGTCGGAGGTAGAGTATATGGTTATTAGGATGGCACGCCGCGACCGCACGCCAGAACAATTACATTCGGATATGTAATGAAAACCGCAACATAGAACGGCCATATGAATATAGATAGAGTATTCAAAAGAAAAGGCCAGGTCAAGAGTACCTTAAACCGAAGAGCATGTATGAAGAGAATAATGAAAGTGGATGAAGCGAAAGAAGTATGTAAGGATCGTAGCAAGTGGAAAGAAGTGGTCTCTGCCTATCCCTACGGGAAAGAGGCGTGATTATATGTATGTATGTATGTATTGAAAAGATCATTTGATGTAACGGAATTGCTTTCGACCGTTTCTGCTAATAAAGCGTTATTCATCAAGCTCCTATACGACCATGTTGTCAACGTGATGACCTGAATTGGAGACCAGCTACTTGACGCTCAGGTCATTTTGACCATCCGCGAGGTAGTCCAGCCATTTAGTATAAGCGCTGGTATGGGTATTGTTTCATATTTCAATAATGTTACAGCCAGCTCAGGATAACGCGTCGGTGCGCACTGTGCTCAGCTGCCTGATGCTGCCGCTCTTATACAACCGTTCTTTTCAGAACGAAACTCCTTGTTTCTAAGTCAAGCGTGATGACTGATAAGAGTGCAGCTACAAATACATACATATCATCACGCCGAGTCTATGAATAAAAAAACACAATTAGTGTCCTGTTTCTCAATATGATTCCGAAAAATAGAAATATAATCCCATTCTAGAATTATACAAAGCGATTTTTTAATAAATGCCTTCAAAACAATATTGATCTTTGACAAAATCCTTCACTCGAAGTCCAAGTGACGCCCACGCGGCATTTAACAACAAGCAAGTACAAAGTTAATGGAAAATTTTAATTCCATGAACCCTTTTTCACATTATTGTCGAGTGCTCAAGTTAATAAAATCATGTTTATTTTAAAAAGCTTTTAAATTATATTTTGTTTATTCCATGGACAATGAATATGGTTCGAGAACGATACGTGTACAATCAATGTACCTACACGTACGCTGGTGTAGTGAAAAATAATCAGTGCGAGTAGCGAGTAGTTCTAAATGAGCAACATATCGTAGAGAAGTCCGCAACCGCGACATCAAAGGCATAATATGGGCTTCGATGTATCTCCACAGTTCAAAGGATCGCATGAGGTGGGCATGGTAAGGACCCTTGCAGCACCAAACGTATGTAATATGTATATATATAATTTGATCATCGCGCCGAGTCCCACACGGGTAACGCAGGGAGAGTATAGCGCCAGTTCTCACTTGTCTTACTAAGCTTTTCCGTCCATATTCATAGGTATAATTAAGTGTACAATTTGTTACCTCAAGGGTTTTAATTTAAACCAAATAATGATGAAACCTAGATATGTCCATTGATCGTACTTCTATCAATAAAAAGCCTTAAACTAAAATATTAAAATTTGGGGATTACCCTTGAACTTCCGCATATTATTTATTAGAATAAGAATAGTTTGCGCTTCCTAAAACATGTTAACATCACATTCAATATTTTACTTGTGCTATTAGGTAAATACTCGAACTTAGTCATTTAATCGGTCGAAGTTAATTACTAGTCAATGGCTTCTACAATTACCTTATTCTAATATTTACCTAGAGGTAACAGTAAGATTTTGCCGTCAACCAGTTTTTGCCTCAACGGAGTCTTGCATATAAGAATAGACTCGACTGACGTGGATGGGGTGTGGGGAGGTATGGAGCTAGCACCCCGAATAAGAGAATCGAGAGTAAAACATTCGAGTAAATAAAGCATATATTATGTCCGATGGCATGAAAATGAAATCCTCCTATCCACCCTTTTGAGATCCATCTGGATAAAACAAAAAAACGATTAAATAAAAGGAAAATACGCAATTGAGTAACGTCGCGAACTTATGAACGACCTTTCTGTATTACGACACTGGATCTGGATTGGAATAGAGACCAGTTTTATTTAAATTATTACTAATAGATTACCAGGAAAAATATGTTTTAGGAAATTCCGGTGCAATCCTACTTATATTATAAATGCAAAACTATGAGGATGTTTGTTACATCTAGCCACAACGACTGAACAGAGGCGATGAAATTTGGCTATAACCGGGTATGGGTGGGACCGCAAGCGAAATAAATAAAACACAGACGTTTACCATTAGAAAGTATGCCAAGATAAGGTTCGAAGAATCTAGACCGGCTAAATGAAGTTTTTGTGTAAAATTGATTACAACTTTGTCATTTCGTTGTCCTTGCCACTCGCTAATCATTTCTATGAAATTCATTGCGGGTCTCGTCATAGCTTTATAAATGTATATATCCTTACTATAATATTATAAATGTGAATGTAAGTTTGTTTGTTACGCTTTCACGTACAAACTACTAAACTGATCATCATTAAACTTTGTACTTTTATTGAAAAAAAAAACAATTTTACGAAAGGTAAAAATGCCGTCCTCGCCGACGAAGTCGCGGGTACAGCTAGTAGGTATATAAAATCAAGACAATTCCGCACAAATTGACATAGCCCCAAATTAAGCAAAGCTTGTGTTTTGTTAACTAGACAACGATATATTTACTTTTATATATAGATATATACATACATACATTGGACATCCAAGACTATAGTAAAATACTCGTGTCCTTCATAAATATCTGCCCTCAGTGGGATTCGAACCCGCGACCTCAAGTATCGCAGTCTAGAGCTCTAACCACTAGCCCAGACCATTTATATATGGACATACATAGCTCGATATATCGAGGGTAAATAATATTGTTTTATGGTATTTTTATCATTTGAATAAGTTTAAGTGAAACAATTAGTTGGCAGTGGCTTTTACCACTAAGGTGGCAAAAAAACACGCGATCCGTCAGATGTTAAGCGGTTACCACCGCCTATGGACTTGCAAGATCAAAGTTATCACTAGAGCGTTGCCAACCTGTGGAAATCGTTTCACAACCTACTTTAAGAGCTCCATACTGTAGTCCCTAGGAAAATCCACAATGAAGACTTCATTCCACTCCTGTGAAACCGCGCGGTGTCTGACCTGTTTGGTTCCAAGTCTAAAGGCTTACTAAGTTACCAAACAAGCAGGTACCTTGTAGAATCTGTGTAAATATAAGATTTCATACTCGTACTTAACTCCCAAATGACCAAGCTGCTATTGACCAAAAACCCATACAAAATACAAAAGTACCTATATATAATAATGGCTTAAACATACTAAAAACACTTCAAACAGTCACTAAAGCAAAATTACTGTATAATACAGAGTAGTGTGACGTTCAGAGGCTTCGTATTAAATGGATTAATTCAATGACCCCAACCCCGTTCGAGGATCGTGTTCACCCACATTCGGTGTCACGCGAGCGGTTCGGATTACTGTACCTACATGCACATAAATTATTGGGTTATACTTAACAGAATAATTAATAGGAATGTCAAGTACTAGACGCTTTTGTTTTCTGCGATAGCGAAACAGAAGTCTTAAAGAAAAGGCAGAGGAAGACCTAGAAAACCTAGATCAAATCGATCAAACACTCCAGGATCGTAACCGAGACAATATGTATTAAGAGTCTGATGAATGTGGGTAAAACGAAAGAGGTCGATAAGTCTAGAGGATGCTTTGGACTGCCGCTCTTCACGTCTAAATCTAGTTCTTTATAGAACCTAAGTCCTCATTTGTAGTCATAGAATTTACTGCAAAGACCCAATTCCTGTTTGAACATTCCAAGCTGGTAATATGGTTAGATAACAATGAGTAACTTATTATTAAGGTAAAAGATTGACCCTGTCATAGTAAACATGAATGTGTGTAGGCGTTGTTTAATTCCTCAGAATCAGTCAACTTTATCTTGATTTATCGAATGTTCATAGAAAACTTTTCTACGTAAATTTTAGTCAGACTGCTTGACGTCAACCTTAATCGCTAATTAAAGAAAATCTTAAATATGATTCATATGTACTCTGTGCGACGACGGTCGAGTCGGGTAGGTTTTGATAAAGCAGAGCTGACTGCGAAGTTTGGGATCAGTAATTTGATTCACGCTTCCGTTTTTTATCTTTTTTGCTTCTTGTAACTACTAAGGTGGTGAATAAGCCTATAGTCGTTAGCAATAAAATAAGTTAGGGTAGTTTCTGTGGTAGTAACATATAGGATGAAAGGTCCCTTTCTGCTAGCGGGGCTATTGCATGTAAAATTCTCAGTACCACCATTTGGCCGTGATCTTCTGTAAGATGGAGGTTTTTGTCCCGTTGGGCAACTTCAATTCTGAACGGGACATACCTCATATAGGTACCTATATAAGAGACGACCTTACATATATCTGAGAATTTCTTTGAAAATGTTAAGCAATTTCCTTACTTTTTTAGCTTTCCTTATTTTTACATAGTCTAGATTTGACAAATCACTAGCCTTTCATTTAGAAAAATTGGATGGATGGGATTCGAACCTACAGTTTTGGCAATATTATACCAAATACTGGTGTTAAATAAAATTTCAATAAAACGTACGATTTCAACAGCCATAAAACTAGAAAACAAATGCATAAGTGGATCATAAAAGCCATATGTGTAAAATGTTATAATAATTTATGTTATGATGTGGAGGCAGTATAAATAATATCTTAAATACACCCGGTCGACATTATTGAGTCGGATTGATAAACAGAAAATATTTAGTTTCGCCAATTTCATTAACATACCTGCTTGACCACGGAACCATAAGGTACCTTGCACTGAAATCTCTATTCTAAGCTTAGGCTTAACATTCTGCGAAGTAATTAAGTAATTTTTTAAATATTATATTTAATGAAATCAATTTCGAATAAAAAAAATAACCTACCAGTATCAGACTCAGGGTCCAAACTACAGGTTGCTAGGGCACTCAGAGAAAGATATGACGCGTATCCAGGAGCATAGCTTGAGGCCCGTGATCCAGCCATCTAGTGAGAGCATATTCAGATATTGTTCGGGGCTCTTTGCTATTATTATTACAATTGAGAGCCATGGTAGCCGAATGGTTTGCGTACTTGCTTGCAACGCAAAGATCTAGATCGAGATAATCTCGATTGCACTAAGAGTTACTGAACTTCACTGAATCACACGATGCGTTTTACGATGAAGGAATACACCTTGAAGAAACCTACATACGTCTGAGAAGAAATTTTAAGATAGCAAAAAACATGGTATAAACTGGTAAATAATATCAGTGTTAAGGATAGTGTAAAGTAAGAAAAAAACTTAATAAGAAATCAAAATAATCATAGGCTCTGTTAAAATAATCTACACTGATATTATAGAAAGTCTGTTTGAACGTGCTTATCCCAGGAACTACAAATTGGAAAATAAACAAAATATTGTTTTATTAAATAGGCCTTTTTTTAAGGACATAGGCAAAAAATTGCTTACAATTCCATTATAAGAACCTACCTTTAGCTAGAATCTGTTAGAAGAATCATAGACAGAAGCTGTTATTTGAATATTCATAAGTGAACCTTGACCAATAGGCGCCGCCACCGCCCGGGGTGATGAGACCCATACGGTGTTTATAAACCTTCGCATTAGTCTAAAGGACGTGGTATGGAAATAAGCATTATAAGCAAGGGATTAGATTATTAGGTAAATTTCCAGGCCAACTCAGCTCCGTAGCTCGAGAACTAGCAACGCTCTAAGCCGAGATCCCAACCCCACATTGTGCCCTAAGCTGTGTTTTCTTAGCACCTCAGAATTGTCAGGCGTCTGGTATCTGGTCGAACCATTTTACAAAAGTTGAAAAAGAGATAAGTAAAGTCCGTGACTTAATAGCAGGATCTAAGCTCTCAGAAGTGTATGATGCATGTGCATTCTGGCTCTGGTATAGTCTTGAAGTTATTAAGTGTCGAGTAGTATTTCTATCATAAATTATGTGAATATCACGGAATCCCGAAGTACCATTAAGGAGTTCGAAGATAAAAAAAAAGCATGAAATATCTGCGCATAGAATAGTAGAAGTACATATTATAAGCGCCTAAAGATAATATTCCAAAATTAGGGACAGTCGAAAAACATTATTGTAGCATTATGGAAAAATCCATAACTCAAAACAACATAATTGCGTTGAAAAGCTAACATTTATTACAATCTTCGGAATTCTATTCGATGATTAGGTATCGAATACCGTAGAGATGTCATCATAACTTAATGCAAATGTCAATTTAGAATCCAAAAATTCAACAACAAAAGAAATAAATTTTCCAATCAAAGGGCCTTTGTGCCACTTTCTTTGGCCTTAGCCCAGAAAATAGCAGATATTATGTGTCAATAGACTAGTCTCGAGTCGGTTAATAAATAAAATGACAAATTTTTAACCTGAGAGAAACTCGAATCATGGGAGTTGCTTGGTGACACACGAAAGAAAACGAGATCGCAAGATCGGTGATAAAAGTGCTTGATCAACCGACGATAACTACCTTATAATGAGAGCATTTAGATACATCAATATCATAGCTATAATATTAACTATCCCTATGTAACATTTATTTTCAGTGGTGTAAGTATTCTGTCATGCTTAGCCCTTAAGATGACCGGCACAACACTATCTGTTCTCAATTATGTATTTAGACTAACTCTCTTAGGCACACTCGTGTACGCCTCTGTATTTCTTTTCAAATATTATTTTTCGTTTGTCTATTGTATATCCTCACGCCTTCCCACATGGGTCCCCGAAGGGGTATGCAGAGGTGTATAGGTAATACCCACACACCCACTTTCCGCCAGAGGTATATTAGGTGCATTTCTATTGATAGCTTAATATATTCGTCATCAGGATACATTGACGATATTGTGGAAGAGTAAGTAATTTTTCACTTATAACCCAGATTCCATCTAGTTAAAATACTTTGTAGAAAGTATTTTAACTAGATGTGTATATTATCCAAGAACGTACTACTGGGTTGGATTCACTGCTAATAGCTATCGCTTACCTAAACGGCCAGAAACCAGAAGCCAGCAACAGAATTAATTGATGCTCGTTTTAAGGTATAAAGTCGACGAATTGTATGATTATTCTAAACACGACTATATTAGCATGCGAACATGTTGGAATCATTAACAACTAATAATATACAATTTTGTTGGGACCATATTATAATTGATAAGTATGTGATAAACAAAAGTATACCTAATTAATTATAGGTCATTAGTTACGTTTTATTTGACATATTACTGCAAATTCCGAAGATATTTATATACTGCCCGTGTGGATACCCAATAACTATTTGTCGAAACAATAATTTATTGACCATTTATGTTGATTGCGAAACTGGATGGCGACTTGAGCTGGTTTTATGGAATTTTCATCGTGTTTTATTGTTTCATTTTGAAATGTCAAGATATTACCGAATTCCGTGTGATGAGCAGATATAACATCTGTGTTTTGAAATGACACAACACAGATTTCCCTTCAAAATGCAGTTTGATATACATACATAATTTAATATCCTCATTCACTTAATACTTATAAGAGATATGCAGATTTAGAAAAGATATAACAGGATAAAATAGCCGTGGTGGCCGAATGGTTCGAGCGACACAAAGGTCGCAAGTTCAAATCCCGACTGTACCTGTAATGAGTTTTTCTGAACTTAAGTACAGTGATTAGTCACACCACGAGCTTAACGGTGAAGGAAAACATCGAGAGGAAACCTGCATACGTCTGAGAAGAAATTCTAAGGCGTATGTATAGCCGCGCCTGAGTAACGGCGATGGACTCGCCATCTGTCACGTTGGCACCTAATATACCTCTGGCGGAAAGTGGGTGTGTGGGTATTACCTACACACCTCTGCCTACCCCTTCGGGGACCCTTGTGGGAAGGCGTGAGGATACATTATATTATTATTTTTATTAATACCATAGTTTATGATATATCTTTGTTCCACTTTCACCCAAAACTACTGAAAGTATTGAATACTGAAAGTATCATAGAGATCCATATATTTTTTAATCAGTTAATTCTACAGATTTATACATAAATAACATGTAAGCAATTACTGCGTGAGTATTACCAAAATGAGGTAATACTCAACGGTTTCAGCATCGTTCTAAAATTAATTATCATAAATTCAATCATAGTATGCGTTCATACCTATGAATATTTTCATCAATTGCATTACGGCCGAAATAGCTCAGTTGGGAGAGCGTTAGACTGAAGATCTAAAGGTCCCTGGTTCGATCCCTGGTTTCGGCATTCCTAGTTACTCTTTTACTATTTTTAGTTTTTATTACTACTTACTTTATTAATACTTTTACTTTTATTATTTATATTATTATTATTGTTTACATTATTTCTATTTTTTTAATTATATTCACGTTAAAACAGATTGTGCCTTTTATTTTTAATTTAATCTAACTTAGACATATTCATGCCATTTCAAATAATTATGAAATCTTTTGGATTGGTTTATATGTTGAGTGGGAATTTTGGAAAATAAGAAAATATATATTTTATGTACATAGAAAACAGAAATAAAAAATAAATTTCTCTATGGTTTTTGCTACACAAAACGATTAATATTTTCCTGATATCACACGCATGGCAATTTTAAGCAAAAACTTAAATATAATTTATTTATTTATTTATTTATAAAGTACACCAACAATACACATATTAAACATTAAAGTACACTTAATCATAAAAATAAAGTCCTGATATGTGTATCAATGACAGGTATACACAACATTCACCTTATATGGCTACATAATATCATAATGGATAATTATAAAAGAAGTATATAAAATAAGCATTTATAGAGAATAATGACAAATTATTTCAACTTTAATTAATATAAATGTAGATGTTTTTTTAGTACAGTTTTTAGACAACCCAATGGATGGTGGAATATATCTAAATGGGAACTATATTTTCTATCACCAAAATTTATATTTGTCATCAAGTTGTATCACCTAATAAATAGATCTATCGCCACGAAATATTTTCGTTCTCAGATAAACAAAATTTGTTCCCAGGTATGAATTATCAAATTAATGTTAATATATGTGTAAAATAAGAGATCGATAACCAATAAAATTATATTGCATTACATGAATATAAACTTCGTTCTTATAATAACAGTTTTCTTACTTAAATAATAGCTCTGTGCTCAGAATGGTAGATCTGTCACCAAATAAATCGATTATCGATCCCTGACTGCGACTCCTTTTTATTTGATATTTTGTCACCAATACAGTAGTAACATTTTATTTCGTTCAGATATTAAATTAATAGTATTCGTTACCAATTTAATACATCAATTTATAATTTTAATGAAAAAATGATCAAAGGGCGGAGACAAATTGGCGCGCTTTAAAAATTGACCAATCCGGCCTCAACGATGGGTAGTAGGTAACTAGGAATATTGATTATTTTGACTTTAATTGTTTTATTTACTACTCTGCTAAAAATTTTATTTAAATATAATTTATACTACCAGTGGAAATTTAGAACCTTGGGAGTCTAGTTAAGTAGCAGAATCTTTTGGTTGAAACGACGATGACAACCCTAATTTTTTATTTGAACTTAATGCAATTTTCTAGTAACATA
Source organism: Drepana arcuata (assembly GCA_016069955.1). NCBI lineage: Eukaryota > Metazoa > Arthropoda > Insecta > Lepidoptera > Drepanidae > Drepana > Drepana arcuata. Next base: position 32,493 of record JACCPG010008849.1, read on the forward strand.
ATATGATTTATTGGTGATCTCTTTAAATTAGTTTGCTTAAATACTTATTAGGACACACGTATTATAATACATACAAAAACATTTATTTGGTACTAGACCTTATATCTCAGGATTTTAGGTGATTTATTGTGGAACTGATTTTGCATTGTTTGGTGACTACATTTTGGTGACAGATCTACTATTTTGAGGACAAACCCTATTATTTAAGAAACACAAAACTAATTAAATTGGTGATAGCTTAAATAATACCCTATCTAAATTAAAAATGCTTTCAAGTAGAACCAATAAATATCCGAAAATTTAAAAGCCAATCCCATTTAATACCAATGTGATTTCGTTGCGGATCTTCCAATGCAAATAGTTTAACATTTATTTTGTGAACTTTAACACCATTAGTCATTTGTGTATCTATAATTGCCATAATATAAAACTGATGATGGATAAGTAAATAGCTACTTTTTGAGATAGCACAAGGCCGTTCAGACGATAACCTTGCTTTTAATATTACTTGGCTTTAGGCAAATAATTTATCCACACATCGTTGCAAATTATAAATCAAAAGAAAATTTATTACATACATATCATCACACCGAGTCCCTAACGGGGTAGGCAGGGAGTATAGAGCGCCAGTTCTCTATTGACTTACATACCTCTTTTAAAAAATTTATTAACAAAATAAATATTATCTCGCCCCCTAAATTTTTTTTATGCTGATTTCACCTTTTTTCTTTCAATCTTGTTTCAATCTATTATTTGTCGATCCTAACAAACAAAAATATTATTTGGTCTAAATTTGATATAAAATGCATTGACGTGCGAACATATAGGTAGGCAGAGCGAATAGATTGCCAGTTCGCTCACAAAACAAATATTTTTCTATCTCAATTTTAATTTAAATAAAAAAATTATATCAAAACGACTCCACGGATCTCTCAAGTTGCGAATCGCTTTAACACTTGACCGGTTTTTTATTTGTATTTAATCGTCGTTACGCTTTGGTAGCGACAGGCTTGCCATTTTGATTTTATTTAACTATCAAACGAGCGACAAAAATCTTATTCACATAGTATATTTATATCACATAAATTTTTAAATAAAATCAGTTTTTGCCTATGTTAAAGTAGACAGTAGTTTTCCGTTCTTTATCGATTATACACACGCATGCTGACAGAATACCCGTAGAAATCTTCCCTTCTACTATTTTGAGATAATTTTACCAATACATTGCAAATTGCTCTACTCCATTAGGTAGTATGCAGTAACATGATCATAAATGTATAGCCCAGTAGAATTCTGATTCTGGACAGTCTGTCATGCCCTAGCTCGCCTCGACTGCTCGTTTATTACCTCCGGAAAATACGTGGGTTTCGGCGGACAAGCGGTCTAAGCAGCATCAATCCTCATTGGATATTACTCCGTTGTTCCAATTAAAAGCGCGTCCTCTATTTAACCAAAATAGTACCTTCCTTCCAAAATAACGCACTATTTGTATTCATAAAGCGACAGCGTGTGGTGTGGTTCGTCTTTGTATGCGCCGTACATGTGCTGTCGATTTAGAACCGATATCAATTTGTAGTTAACGCTCCTTGAATATAAATATAATTTAACCGTGAACCTTAAAACATACTTTATGAATATAGGGGTATTGACAGGAGATTACTTTCACATGTACCTAATCGCATTGTACATCTTATACTAGGTTTCTCGAAACGAAGTAGAGACACGAAGACAATTACGTTCTTAGGGACACTAATAATAATTAGGGAGCCCATCACTCCTGTTAATTAGTAAATTTTAAGTCTGTCTGGAAGGCACCGTTTTTTATTTGTTATCTCATAAAGGCCCAGTGTTAATATTTAAGTCAATATGTTGACACTTCGCGGGAATTATTTCGACACTTGACGTGCCCTCTGAAGGAAGCCGAGGACCGTTCTTAGTAATGGAAGAGATTTTTAAGCAGATTCCTATATTTGCATAATTAATAAATTTGTACGTGTCACAAAACTGTCAATGTTACTTGTTATACAAACAGCTACATTAAAAATAAAGCATTTGTGTCGACCGTTAAAAGGATCTAGACTATAGAGATAAAAAGAGGTGGTATTCCTACATTTATTTAAATGTACGGGACTTATACAGATATAAATTCTTCAGCAGATGACTAACCCATCTCTTGCGCTTATTTCTTTTGGATATTAATGAAACAGCAAATTATATCATATGTTTCCAAAGATACACTTAAATGGTACCTACTACCAAATTCGTGATCTGGATTGATCCGGATTTAGAAATAAAACGTTTTAAAGATCGTTAAATATTTATGTACCATAAAGTGAGAATTATGTTCGCGCTTAGTTAACAAATCGTACGATAGTTAACACAGAAATAATGCCTCGACGTTAAGTTTTTGACCTTGAATACAGAATAAATAGTACTTCTTTAGACATGACTCTTATATTTTTGGCACTACACATAAATTGTCACAACCAATCAACTTATTGAGGCCTTATATCTTGTGATAAGAGGGCTGGAAAATATTTGGGGCTTTGCGGTATACTGTTTTATTTTATATACGAAACTTAATTGGAGGCGTGAAGTAACACACCCTCTTTTCGCTGGAAATATATTTACGTTGGCACGTGACAGTTGGCGAGTCCAGCGGCGTTTCTCAAGCATGTATGCAGAGGCTTACTCTCGATATTTCTCTTCACCGTTATTTGTTAACAACGCCTTTTAAAGCTTATACTACAATTAAATTATATTGGCCACAAGTTTGCATTACACTGATATTATATGTTGGTACACTTGAAGCAATGACACTATTTAGACGAGTACTTTATCGCAATAAACTCGAAACAAACAATAGGAGAAGCCGACGATAAACCTATTTCTTAGTGAACGTAGCAACGGCTACGAATGTCTTAACTGCTACATCAATATGCTACGAGGGTATAAGGTACAGTGAAATTATATCAAAGATAACCGTGCTGTCGCTTTATGTGTAAAATCTAAGCACAGAATATATTTTGAACAATGAATCACTTTGAGCGTACCGTGGCAGCAAATTTAGTCATTTCTACTGAGATATTATTTAATTTAAGAAGGATGAAAGCCCTAACAATGTCGTGTACATTATGTACATTTACCGTACGCTTTGTATAGTTATTTGCTAGGCACTCAGACTATCATATTTATTGTATTCAATAAATGTCAAAAATGTATGCAAATTTATTTGAAATTTCTATATCCATATTATGATATTCCTCGTACCCTGAGTTTAAGTACACATCTAGTCCCCAAGACGCAAGTTTCGCATTGGCGCGGGGCATTTCGCGTTTGGGACTATGTTAAATTGTGTCGTATTTTCCTAAGGTCCCTTTTGACTTACAGACCTCTTCCTCTTCATGTAGATTCACTATATGCTTAAATATGTATTCAAGTAAAAGCTATCACGTCACGCTAGTGCCTGCGACGAGACACAGGAACCAGAGCCTTGACTGATATCACATCGGTAAACGAAAGCTTTGACCAACGCCGCTACGTAAGGTTGTTGCATAGTACTTATATTAATAATTTAATTAAATTAAATTATTAAATTAATTTGATAATTTAAATAAATTATATTTAAATAAATTAAACATAAATATGTTACCTACCCCATTCAACGTGACGATATGCCACAAGTATGCAGAAAAATTGAAATATATCTATTTGTAAAAGGTATTATTTATTATTAATATCATTATTTAACTCATGACGGTACACTTGAGTTTGGAAAAGTGGGATTTGGGCTTGCATATCGACACTTAGAATTTCAAACTGTGTAAGGTAAATGCTGGCGTTTACTGGCTTTGGGCGCCATACGTGCGATAGGCATACTTAAAATGCCTTTAGCATTCACACATTTAGAAGTTTGCAGAGCCTTGAATTCTCCAACCGGTCTTCAACAATCATCAAAGTTGGATTTCCGTATTCTAATAACATATAAAATCCCGCTTAAAGAACTTTTACGTTTTTCTCGCCATCACTTAAATCACCAAGTTTCAAATCCTTTATTTTGCGCATCAAATGCATAATTAAGCTATCCACTGGTATTTAAGATTATATTTAGGCTATAAATATGTCTCTTCGAACTAAAAAACAACTATTCACGTGCTATTAATACATTTGATTAATTGATGATTAATAAAAAAATCTAAATTAATTCTGGCGGAAAGTGGGTGTGTGGGTATTACCTACACACCTCTGCCTACCCCTTCGGGGACCCTTGTGGGAAGGCGTGAGGATATATAAATTAATTCTTGATAACGAAAATAGATTCTTCGTAAGGAGGCAATTAATAAAGCCACACACACATTGCTGTGACAGACTTTGTACATAATTAGCATGTTACGGTGTGTACACAGGGACAAAAACACACTTCAATGTAACAGTCAAACAAGCGAAATTTAACGTAGTGTCGACAACTAGATATACGCGCGACTGCCCACTCACCTAACGGTGTACCAACTCATCTACAAACTAAAAGCTAATTATTATCCATTCAGCTCAACGTACACCTTTTAAGAGGACAATCAAATAAACAATTATTTGTAATTATAATATATATATATGTAATTATCGTACCGTGCTCATTGTACCCCTTGCCCAATGCTAACCATTCACAACTTGTTCCCCGGTATATCTCGATTGTTTTGCATATCGTGAGACCGCTCCTGCGCAGCTGATACGAGGCAAATTAACGATCAAACGGAATCCCGCCGCTCACTGCTTTTACACTTCCGATGTAAATAAATACTGCAAGAATACCTGCGCAGAAATGTTTGCTCAAATTTGAACGTTATACCTTAAAACATATGAAAAAGTTCATACAAATCACGCATAAAAATTATAGTGGTATTATAATTTAATTATACCACGGGTCATTGGCGAGTGTGCAATCGCCACGTCCATCCATCAATCACACTTTCAACTGTATCATGTTTTTTGTCCCTTACGCCATCAGCATGTCTCTTTAAGAGACCGCCGCACCGCCCGCCATAATTTGTCAAACTTTTTATTCAATCGATTGATCACCGTAACTGACGCGTAGTGAAGGCGAGGGCACGCATTGAGGAAATATTAACATACTCGACCACTGTGTATCTAAGAACTGAATGTCATTAACTATTTCCTGCACAAGAGTTTTGAGTGTCCATCTTTCAAGTCGGTGTGCTATTGAATAAATATTGTTCAACAAGTTGCCAAGTGACATTTTGTTGCGCGTCCACCGAAGCGCCCCTCCCACATGGCATCACGACGCAACCAGCGGCATCGTCCACTCTCATCGGTAACAAATTATTTTCAATGCGTTTTATGCAAAATATGACAATTAAAATTGTTTTATGAACTCATAGTTGGTTCGATTAAGATTTCATTTTGATAAGGGACGTTACTTTTGTGGACTGTATCATTAGACTGCATCATGTCGTCGATCTAGCAGCATGAGTTATGAAGGCATTTATCGTATTAATACGGCGTACTTTGCATAACACTAGTAGGTTTCGTGCAAATGAAGCTGTGATGACAGTGGGGCTATAAAACTGGACGAGGCACTTTAATAAGCGGCTGTGCGAATACTGCCTTTATAGAAATGCAGTCCGAAAAAGTTTTCACAAACGATAAAAACTGAGACTGAACATTTAATGTTACAAGCGAACGCCGCCGCGCCAGTCTCTTTGGACCCCGTGGATTTATGGCTGTGGGGTTATGGTTGTACACACGCCCACAATACCTCTCAGATATTCTTTAAAATATGACAGCTGTGTTATTCACAAATGGTCATTGTAAATGCTTTTAACATAAGGCACAATGCTATTGATGATCCTTATAATTGAGAGCGTACAATAGAACTAGTTGGTATCTATCGAAATAAGCTGCTAAAGTTGTTGTAAGGCAGTTTAAATGCAAGATAGATAATGCAGGGCATCTCGCAAAAACAGTGTTAATTTCTTGCACATATTAGCAGAGGTATCTTAACCGGCACCGTTTGAGCTTACATATCCACAAACAAATCCCTATTGTCGTGTATATCGCTATTTGTGTCATGGGCGCACACGTCGGAATATTGTTCCTGCAGTACACATGACAATTGTCACGTACATTGTAAACATCAAAGAAACCCATGGCATTAGCTACCGACAAAGAATTGAGACTGTTTGTCGTCAACTCATTCTTTGATTTTTTTATTTTTTTTCCCTTGTTACACTAATTGGCAGTTATAATGTTAAAATACAATATATAAATCCTAGCATTATGTAAAAGCAGAGTCTATATTATACACAATGAATAGAAAACTCGTCTTAGGTACATTACAGGATCAAACACATAAAATTGTCAAATCACAAAACAAAATCATAAATGCACACTATAAGGATGGCTTCAGTCGTAAGCGCTGTCATTCCGCGAAAAGAACCAACAAGATTTATTGTTAAGGTAATGGGTAAAATAACGTCTTAACTTCATATTATTGTCTGGTTTTATGCTAAATGCAGGGGGAGATAAAAACTGTAGTCAGACGCGGCAAAAGTACTCTGAGCTATGAAAAGCTTCAAGTAGTCCCTTACGCGCAACTCTCTTCGCGTCAATTTAAAAAGAGAACATATTCTTGTTCTTCCAACCAACTTTACGCATGAATTTAAAAAGAGAACATTTATATCATAAGAAGAAATCAATACTCCGATTGGTCAAATGGGCAAATTAAAATATAACCTCCGACCTTATTACAATCAGTGTAGGTTTTTAAAATTTGCCAATTACTTAGAATATCATACAACAGTTAACAGTACTTAAAGAAGACCGTTGTATGGCTAACTACTTATAGATACAATATTTGACCCAAGAAGACTAGCAGCACTGCTACACTGGATAGCAATGCTCTTAGTAATACGCTTCTCTGAACGAGATGTATTCCAGCCCGCCTGTCTCGAGGTCTCGATTATGTATAGGTATATATATATATATATATATCCTCACGCCTTCCCACAAGGGTCCCCGAAGGGGTAGGCAGAGGTGTATAGGTAATACCCACACACCCACTTTCCGCCAGAGGTATATTAGGTGCCAACGTGACAGATGGCGAGTCCATCGCCGTTACTCCAGCACGATTATACATACGCCTTTGAATTTCTTCTCAGACGGATGCAGGTTTCCTCTCGATTTTTTCCTTCACCGTTCAGCTCGTGATGTGATTAATCACTGTACTTAAGTTCAGAAAAACTCATTGGTACAGTCGGGATTCGAACTTGCGACCTTTGCGTCGCAGGCAACTGCTCGAACCACTCGGCCACCACGGCTTGTATGTATAGGTATATATATTTTTATTTTATATCATACCTTTGAATTTATTCTTAAAATGCATTGCTAAAGGCTTTTATCCTTTAAAACAGTTCGTTAAAAACAAAACAAACAATATAAGTAATACTAATGAGTGTTGTCTATCAAATCGTGACTGGATGCTGCGGAGCCGAGGAGCCCGTATTAGTTTCATAATCATTTGTTTGACGGCCTCTCATTGCATTGGATTGATTTTGTTACTGATTTTAATATTGATTGCTCACTTCCTTATCATGTTCAAGTGCATTGTATAGAGCTTTGTTAGTCAACAAATTGTGTTCTAATTGTATGATCCATTACTTGCAGAGCCTTTGTAGATGTATGGTTAAAAAGCTGCGAGGAAAATTATGATTGCGGGTTCAAATCCCGCTTGTATCTATTAAGGTTTTTGCAACTGTATACGGAACGAGCCGAGATTCCACTGTTATGGAAACACGAATGGTTTTTTGTTAACTTTGTTATATCTTCACGTTTTTCTAGTCTCCAGTTACATAAAGGCTAACAGTATCCACAATTCGTCGAAAATATAAAATTATGCTATAGATGCTAACATGACAGATGGCGAGCCTGTCATAACTCAAAGCAGATATAGGTTAGTTTGTTTTTCTCAGATATACACAGGTTTCCAGTAAGAGTTTTCTTTCTCGTGATAAGGTAAACCACTACGAAAATGAGAAATATTTTTATCCGAGCTGGCCACCGGGATTTGAACCTACAAAAAATAGGGGAAAACGTCAACCGCTCTGCCATCGGTCACTATCATATGCATGTTATTTCCTTTCGTGACGAAAATCGATACGTAATAGATATCCAAATAATGCCAAGATTTTCATATTGATTAGCGATAATCATAAAAATGTTGTAATCCTAATTTAGGGTCATCAATTTTATTTAAAAATAATCATTTTGACTGTTTGAAATAAAATGTAGAATTATCGTGGATAGTAAAAATTCTGTAACTATTGTGCGCTTGACGTTAAGCTGATAATTCTGACACACAATTTAAAACTTAATTTAGCCAATACTTAATCATATTTTGTTTCAAAATTCTGAGTTGTAGAGTTATTAATAGCATTGATTTTAGTTATGTATATAATATAGAGCCGTGGTGGCTAGGTAGCCAACTATTAGGATACAGTTTCAAAATCCGAAGATATGTACTTATTAGTTTTAGCCCAACTTAAGTATTAATTATTAATTAACATACATACATACATATAATAAGGAAAAGTTTGCCAAGAAGGTTCATGATAGTTTCTTACGTATTTTTCTAGTTTTGGTTATTGTGCCAAAATATATTTTGACGTAATGTGTAATTTATTATATTATAGGATATTATTCTTTGTAAGTTACCAATTATTCTCGTGAAAGGATATCTCGGTTTGTATCAAAATTATTATTTACAAGCTAAGCTTTCTTATTTATGACACATTTAATTCTGTAAGTACATTTGCTATCTCAAATATTATTTTATTATTATAAGACGTAATTGTTTATTACAAGCCAAGTAAAAGCCGTGGTGGCCGAGTGGTTCGAGCAGTTGCCTGCGACGCAAAGGTCGCAACTTCGAATCCCGACTGTACCAATGAGTTTTTCTGAACTTAAGTACAGTGATTAGTCACACCACGAGCTTTACGGTGAAGGAAAACATCGAGAGGAAAACCTGCATACGTCTGAGAAGAAATTCAAAGGCGTATGTATAGTCGTGCTTGAGTAACGGCGATGGACTCGCCATCTGTCACGTTGGCACCTAATATACCTCTGGCGGAAAGTGGGTGTGTGGGTATTACCTATACACCTCTGCCTACCCCTTCGGGGACCCTTGTGGGAAGGCGTGAGGATATATTATTATATTATTATTACATACATATAATCACGCCTCTTTCCCGTAGGAGTAGGCAGAGACCACTTCTTTCCACTTGCTACGATCCTTACATACTTCTTTCGCTTCGTCCACTTTCATTATTCTCTTCATACATGCTCTTCGGATTAGGGTACTCTTGACCTGGCCTTTTTTCAAGACGTCCCTAATTTGGTCTAGAAACGTCCGCCTAGGTCTACCCCTTCCAACACTATTAATTAAGTATAAATTAATAACACCACGAGCTTTACAGTGTGGGAAAACATCAAGAGGTAAAATGCATCAATTTCAGAAGAGATAAGCAGTAAATATATGTATTCCGGGACTTGTTGGGACTTCTTGTGGGAAGGCGAGAAGATACATATTATATGTGTCGTCATTGAGAAACAAACACAGAATCAGTTTGGATATGCAATCTTCAATTTGTGATCAATTTAATATATACAGAAAATTATTATTTATCCCCTGACATAACAATTCCCAAGGTAGATAAAACATACTTCTATTAAAAAAATAGTATCTGGATAAATGCCGTCGCAAAGAGGTTAAGGTCTTACAATAGATAAAGTATGCTTCGCCCTCCTGCCGTTTCTGTCTGCAGTACAAGTAATACGACACATTGAAGCTAATATAGCGCTAGCTGTAACTGTATTCCTGGACGATTGTCTATTGGCCTATCAATTTAGCAAAATGGATAGGCCCCACAGACAAGTCCGGCCATGATTCCAGTAACAAATTATTTCATTAATTCCATCGCCACCGCACCATGCTTCTTCATTATAGCCACCATTAGTTGGCCCGTCAGGCACCCAGTGCGGGCCTAATATGCTTTTAATTATTTCTAATATTCGTGCTTCGTTTGACAGGTATTTGATCAAGAGAAACCAATCTCTGATTTTTAATATCTTACCTATTGTTCATACAACTAATATTATAGCCGCGAGTATGTATGTATGGATGTTGGATCAACCACGCGTCAAATAATCGTCGATCGATAGACGTATCATACCTCAGCTTCTAAGTTATGTCCCTATAACCTAGATTACACATAGGCGTTGTGTAAGTAATATATGATATGTTTTTTGTTCTACACGCAAACGGATTAGTGACGAATTAGTTTGAAATTGCGGATACAGTATTTTTTTAAACTCTCAGGTAGCCAAAAAGTTACCGCGTCAAGTTAGCGGCTACCGCCGCCTATGGACGGTTACAGAAAACCAAGAATATTGCCGACCGGTTAACCCCGAGTAACATTGAAGGGCACAGCTATCATAAATAAACAACGATATGAAACGTATTAAATCAGAACGCTCGGGAGTGCGTACTATCAATTTGCCACCGACGACTTCTTCGCATTTCGTTGATTTGTTGTATGCCCTCGCTTTAATTAAACGTACGTCATAAGTACTGAATGTGCCTTTTATGGTTTGAATTTAAACCTATAGATACTCGGTTTAATCATCCGTTAGGAGCTTCGGTCTAACAAAATTATATATACACTAGCTTATGCCCGCGGCTTCGCCCGCGTGGAGTTCGAAAAAGTAGCTTTGTAAATTTTCTTTGTAAATCGGTTAAGTGGCTATGCCGTGAAAGAGCATCATACATTATAATATAAGAACTTTGAATTTTTCAAGATAAAAAAACAAAAAAAGTAGGCTATGTCCTATTCCTAGGTATAAGCTATCACCATTTCAACTTTCAGCCAAATCAGTTCTGCCGTTTGGCCGTGAAAGAACCTTCATCAAAACATACAAACTTTGACATTTATAATATTACTAAGAAGTAAGATAGTAAGAGTAGTAAGATATGTACGGCAATTTTAACTGCGCACAGTAAGTTTACAGGGATAACTATCTATCTAAAATTTATCTCTCTGCCAAATTTCATCCAATAAATTTTTATACATAACTGCTTGGAAAACTGTTCACGTTCCCATCCATCCTTGAGTGTTCAATCTATTTGATCTAAGTACTAGGAACGTGGTATTCCTATGCCTCTTCCATTTCAGTGTGAAGTAACAAGCACAACCCACTTAGAAACTTTCCCATTTATGACAACGTTTATGAGCTGGCATCATCCGTTAATAAAACATTTTACTAGGTAGAATAAGGGTCGAGGGCCTTAGCATGACGTACTATTACAATAATTGTTAAAGATTATGCATAGAGCCGCGATACCGAAATGGTTCAAGTCATAGTTTGCAAAATCAAAAATACAAGTTCGAATCCCAAGGGTCTGTGCCAATGAGCTTTTCCTGAACTTAAGTAGGTAACAGTAATTAATCACACCGCGAGCTTTATGGCGAAAGAAACTATCCAGCATAAGTTTAAGCAACAGTTTTATAGTTGTGAGCTTGAGACTCGTCATCTGTCACGTGAGCAAATATATCTCCGGTAAAACAAAGGTGTTGTTGGTGCCTAAGTCTTCAGATACCTTAGTGGAAAGGAGTCAATATATATGTATGTATATATACTTCTCAATAATATATGTATGTATATATACTTCTCAATAATATATGTCAAATGTAGTTTAATAGTGAATATAACCTCATATTATTCACTATTTTACATATATTCCTCAATATAAAAAAAAACCGATAATCCTTACAAAACGTAAACTTGCAAGGTATTTAGAGTTTTCGTATGTATCATACGAAATCAATACATATGTATCATAGAATGAATCCAGTTCGATTGCTCTGGTAATTTTCCTCACAGATATACGTTCACGATCCTTGAAAGTGAACGCCGATGTAGAGGATTATCAATACAATAATATAAATATGAATTAATGGTGTCTTAGCAGTGATAAATTATAATTTTGATTACTCAACCTCACTGTAAAAATAGCCCTTAATAAAGGACGTATTTTTATTATATTTCACGGAAAAGTATAACAGTTGCTTATTGTTTAATTACCGATGCATATTAATACACAATATTGTCAAGGAATGCCATATGAATTAAATTATTTATACGATAAGGGCGTTTACACATTGCAGTTTATTTCTCAACTTAGCAAATGAACGTTGATGAAGGAACACATAACAAGTCGCGTGTTTATATTCGTTCTTAATGAAGACGTGTTGGTCGAATAGCTCAAATCGTCACGTCCAAAGTAAATATTGCAGGTTTAAACCTTGGTACATATGTTTTTTATCTAAAGCTATTTATTACACTACGACTTTAAGATCTAAGCCATTTATTAAATACTAGTGGTACCCCGCAGTTTCACCAGCATAAAAATCTATTTTATTTGTATAATTTTATCTAGATTTATTTTCGGAACAAAACATATCTTATGTGTAAATCCAGCTAATAATCTATCTCTGGGCCTAATTTCATTCAATCCTGTTCAGCCGTTCTTGCGTGATTGAGTAACAAACACCCATACATACATACTTACAAACTTTCGCATTTAAATAATAGTAGGGTAAAATATATATCGCGTATTAAATTATTATTAGGGAAAATTAATCAACTTTTTCTGAAGTCTATAATATTATTCGTACATTGTACCAAATTATCCAAACAGAAAAATAGATGGCTTTAAACCCATTAATGTTAAATGCTAAAGCTATAAAGAACCCATGAAAAACGCAGCGCTATTTACAATATGAACACCCCTTTAGAAGCCCGAGATAACGAACTTGCTGCTTACAGATTATATCTTAAGAAAATAAAAATACTCAATCGTTGTAAATTTTTACAAGCCATTAGCGAATTAATTGTGGACTGGATGATATAAACCAAGTATTTTATTATCATTGAAAGCGACACTTCTGATCGCCGATGACTAGAACAGTACAAATAGACGAGTAATTTTATTGCTATTTTTGCTCATCGACATTGTAAACAGCCGAGTTCATTTTAGTATGTGTCCATATAGGAAATGCAACTTTAAACTTGAATCAACCAGTTGCCGCCTTCTGTCTTTGATTCGTGACAAACTGTACATCGTTAAACTAATATTAGATCATATTTAAGCCATTATTAAAGCGATTGTTTTGCGAGACTACTGGTTTGATAATTACGATTCTGAACTTTTAAATTCATCGCAAGAGTCAAGAACAATGCAACTTCAATTAAAAACAAAATTAGAAGCGTGGCGTTATATAAAAATAATCAGTACTTGATTTATGTATCTTTAGGAGTCCCCTCCCCTTGTTAACATTCCAACATTATGGAACATATTCAGCCTGCTAATTGGTCCGTCGCTAGAGCTGCCAATCTTTATTCCTTTTTTCATGTTCATGTTTCAAGATAGGTAAATGTGCTCGCTTGATTCAGATAATTATTTAAATATCCAGGGAATATGGCAGAGAACACGTTTAATGCATGTCTCTACTCACTTCGATTACTTAATGCAGACGAACGAATACTTAATTGGAATATCTTAGATATGACAGCTAAACTTGAAGGGAATTAGAATTTGCTTGAGTATTTTGCCTAGTCGTTGAATGTTTTAACAAAAATTATACAAAAAAGTCTCAGCCAAGTAACGCATGAAGTTTACAACATTCATATAAAAAGTAAAGTAAACGCTTAAGAAATATAAATGCAGTTTACGATCGTAATAAAGTTTTTAAGTATTACTGTGCCAATTAAATACACAAAATCTGAAATTTCAGTCGACCTCAAATGTACCGACGATAAGAATCGGCCTGAACTTGAAGTGGTTATGTAAAGCCTAGGCGATTGGCTAAGCCGATACGGTCTAGTTCGAGATCGACAATCCAGATAAAGTGGAAACTTGAGCCTGGAGGCAGGTCAGGGCCGCCAATATCGGAAAAAACAAACCTTAATATGTAATACCTACCGACATCATTGCTATTCAAATAGCGAAACAATAGCTTTTTATTTATTTTACTTACAAACTACGAAGAAAGAAAAAGCTAACTTTGGAGTTTGAACGTTTTTTTTTGTATTGTCTCTCGTAGGGTGAGTTCCGGGAACTTTTGCTACTTAACCGGCCAAAGGCGAGACCTAGGCCAATCTCCTTGATTATTTAAGGCAGTGTATAAAAAAAACCATGGCACACGAAAATAAACTTGAAATAAATAACAGAATGTTAAAATTTTAAATTGCGTCAATTGTACGTTGAGAATTTATTCTCATCAGCTTAAACCCAATATAATGCATAGTTTCAATTTCACACCGACATTTAAATCATACATTGACCGACAGGGAAATCGAATTACGCCACCAACGTTATAATTACACGGTGTTTAATTTAAATTAACAAACCGTGAGGCGATTTAACGGTTATAAATATAGATATCTATAGAACTATCGGTACCCAGTTCTGTAATTGAAGAATAATATATTGCCTATAACTTTAAGGAGTGCTACTTAAACATGATTTTTAAGTGCCGTGGTTGTCGACTGGTTCGAGAAGTCGCTTGCAACACAAATATTGCTTGTTGGAATCCTGACTGTACCAATGAGCTTTTCTGAACTTAAGTCCAGTGATTAGTTATACCACGAGCTTTACGGTGACAGATAAAATCGTGAAGAAACCTGCATACGTTTAAGAAGAAGTTCAAGAAGACGTATGCATAGTCGTGCTTCAGTAACGGCGATGGACTCGCCATCTGTTTTGTTTGCACCTATATAGGTATCTACATACATACATATCATCACGCCAAGTCCCTAACGGGGTAGGCAGAGAGTATAGAGCGCCAGTTCTCTCTAGACTTACATACCTCTTTCGCTTCGTCCACATTCATCAGTCTCTTCATACATGCTCGTCGGTTTCGAGTACTCTTAACGTTCCCGTCCTTCAGAGTCCGATCTATTTGATCCAGGTAGTTGGAACGTGGCCTTCCTCTGCCTCTTCTTGCACACACTTTTGCTTTGTATATCTGTTTCGTCAATCTTTCTTCACTCATCCTTTCTATGTGTCCAAACCAACGTAACATGCCTTTCTTCATCTTTACAATCACGCCCTCATTCACGCCAGTTGATTTGCGAATCTCTTCATTGCGGATTCGATCTAATATCGTTACGCCGCACATTTTTCGAAGAGATCGCATCTCAACTGCATTCAAGCTATTTTCATACTTCCTCTGACATACCCAGGATTCGCTGCCATACAATAAGGTAGGTACCAATATCGCGTTGTGGACAGCAACTCGAGCATTCTTGCTCAGACTTTTACTGCCCATCAACGCCGACATGGCTCCATTCACCTTATTTCCGGCAGTTATCCTTCTTTCAATATCTTTTTCATACTTTCCATCTCGTGTGAACATGCTTCCAAGATATACAAATTCATTCACTATTATATAGGTATCTCCGGCGATAAAAGTGTTATTATAACTTTGCCTACCCCTTCGGAGATTCTGTTCTGTGGAATTGTGGATGAGGGAAGGTTCCACGAAACAAAGATATATTCTAAACGACCAGTATACTGTTTTTAGTCTTTCTATCTATATTGAAATTTAATTTTATGTCTAACAGTATACAGACACACTTTTAGATTTATGGCATCATCTTGGTAGGAATGCACATGTGTCGAAACACTAAAGTAATGTTTCGCTAATATTATGAAAGTGTCAGGTATCGTGTAGTATAAAATATACTGTGGGTTATTAATGTAATGGGACCTAACTAGGAACGTGGTAGCTGTAACGTTATAGTCGACGATGGTGGGATTTATTATGCTGGTCATAGAATAAAATATAAGTGCATTCAATGCAGAAGGGTACTTTAGCACTTCTAGACATTGTTTTTTTTTACTATAAGTAGACATGCAGTGTCAAGCTTGAGAGGTAACATGGCAATATAAGTGCATTCAATGCAGAAGGGTACTTTAGCACTTCTAGACATTGTTTTTTTTTACTATAAGTAGACATGCAGTGTCAAGCTTGAGAGGTAACATGGCAATATAAGTGCATTCAATGCAGAAGGGTACTTTAGCACTTCTAGACATTGTTTTTTTTACTACAAGTAGACATGCAGTGTCAAGCTTGAGAGGTAACATGGCAATATAAGTGCATTCAATGCAGAAGGGTACTTAAACACTTCTAGACATTGTTTTTTTTTACTATAAGTAGACATGCAGTGTCAAGCTTGAGAGGTAACATGGCAAGTAAATTCTTAGGCTAAAATCGACTCGCCATCTGTCACATTGACTCCTGTATATATTATCTCAATTCAAAGGATGCTTTGACACGGCCCATTCATTCCACACAGGCTCACATTCAGACATTAAACTTCATTTTAAACGACGACCGTCTATGATGAATAAATATACATATTACCTTCACGCCGAGAGCCTCATTGGTTGCACAGATCTCTCTATGATAGAGCGCTATCGTTTTATCAACCTTCCATCACTCATACTTTATAGTCAACGTAATATACCTTTCTTCATATTAACAACCATTACTCACACCGGCTTTGCTAATCACATCATTGCGGATTCGATCTAAAATCGTTACGCTCTCGTAAGTTTTGAAGAGTTGCTAGTATTGATCTCTACTGTACTGCAAATGTATATGTAAGTAGTTATCAAATTTTAATGAATGTATGAATTCATTACTAATATAAATCTGTGAAAGTACCAACATGGCAAATGTAGTCCGTTCCATGCGTTATAAGAGCCTGTTCACAGTGCCTGATTTACGATATCGCTGGAAGAATTACAATAAATATATATCCTTTGCGTTCTCATTTGTATATTGTAATTTAATTTTTATTATTATTTATTATTATTACTCTGATCATTAAAATTAAACACTTTAATATCCCGTACAGACTTGGGTCACAGAACCAGCAGCTTTACCAGCTCAAACATACCCCATAATATAAAAATAATATAAAAAAACTAGTTTTTACTTTTCACATCACTAATGTGACCACATTATGGACAAGCCTTTAAGATTTACGTGTAAGCCAAAACCGGTAATTTACTAGGTACTTTTACATAGCTGAACATTTTACATGAAATTTTTAGCATCAATCAATCATCAATTGATAAAATTGACACGCGATCTTAGATTAACTTTCAAAAACTGTATTTTGAACCTGTTTGTAGTTTTACAGGCATTCTACTGCAAGTGGAGACGAGAGCCCAACGTAGTCTCGAGTCGAATAAATTTTAATTAAAGTGAACGCACCTCGAGTAGGCACGATCGCTACCAAAGTAATAATTGACAAGCTCTTGATGAATCGTTTCAGTCGCCTTGTTAAGGTGCAACTAGACCCCATCGGTCTTTTGCTGCCAGCAAAGCCTCAATTGTTTATTTCAAAGCTTTAATTTGATGTTAACAGCGCCAATGATATATTATCCACTACCGGGAGTATGTCATGTTTGTTCTATTATTTTAATTGCAAACACTTGCATTTGCACAAAAAAAAATTTACCTTCTATCCTATCTTCCTAAGATTGTATCTGTTCTCGAGTTTGGTAATCGAAAAATTTCTGGCAAACTATTGAGTTTGGATATAGATAAAAAAAGTGATTTATGCTTTTTCTTTGAAGGGAACATAATATGTTACTTTGGACATTGGGAAGAATGTTTGAAGAAAAGTTACTAAACAGATATAAAATGCGAAAATACTATCGTTCCAACAAGTATGTAATTATATAAATAATTTACTGAATTATGATGGGGAGGAAGGGAAAGAGAGAGTATGTAAGAACTATTGCTCTATTCTCTCTGCCTACCCCGTTAGGTACTCGGCGTGATGATATTATATGATATGAAATAATTGACTTTAATAAGGTCATAGTATATCATTTAATTTAATATTGAAATTTTAGTGAATAAACTTAGAGCGACGAGAAAATTTTCATACATTCCTTAGAGTACTAAAGGAAATAGACCTTCTTGTGTTGTCCAAACAATCAGTGGTAGTGACAGCCGACGTTTGATATCATTGATGTTACGTCCAATTCTCTCAGATAGGTTGATAACAAGCAGGCTACATAACGTTGCACAAAATAAATTTAGGAGAGAGTTAATGAAAAGTCATAATTTCAGAAAACCCATTAATATTACCCCATAAAAACTGGGTTACTATGACACCACAGCCGACCCCTTAAGTCATCGAGTGGAAAGGTGAAAAATAGAAATAAAAATATACTCGTAACCTACGCCGTAAGGGTAATATGCACAAATACGGTAGCTGGAACATCTTGATAAAATCTTGATAAAAATCTTGGGAAAAAAGCCATTTACTTGTGCCCTTACATAATTTCATAGCCATAGTCACATGAAACAACTGAGTATCTGCATAAATCGAATAAAATCGAAATTGAATACGATCTTAAACATACGATTCACTACACTATTGAAAGAAGAAGGACTATGCTCATCACTCGCACCAGAGTACATCTTCAGACATCAGTCCTTCGTCGCTCATTCAATATACTTAATCTCCCTATTCAACATCAAATCAATGTAGATAAGCCTACGCTTATATTATAAATTACATAATGGCTTTGACAATCATTCAAGATTTACCATCTCGATAACATCAATACATGCCGATTGACGCTCATAAAAATACCTTTACCCTTCGAGTATCATAATTTTCAAGATGGAAACATAAAAAGAGTGGTAAAGCGGCCACTTTCATTAAAATATGTATGAATGTATATTATCATTATTATGCCAAAAGGTTACACAGATTCAGGTGCACCGTTAACTAATAAAAGTTATTGAAAATACCGGCAGGATACAGCTGCGTGAGATATTGAAAAAGAACTAAAATTCCATAATTAAATTAGCGTGTTCGAAATTAAAAATGGAAAAGAACATGGCTGACGTCCTACCGAACGCGGTGGGGCGCCCCGTCCGCACGACACATACCATCGCGTTTTATACCCATCAAATCGACCGATAATTGAAATGAGTTCCTTGTAAAAAGCAGAAAAACGATTATCCCTGTACCTTTTAAGACGTCCGAGATACACAAATGGACTTTGTATTAGAATTTATGTCACTTAAAGGAGATGATATAAAAAAGCGCCGACGGCTTTACACGCAATAAAAATATGGGAACGACGAGAATGTCTTCCCGGTTGTCAATCGTAGGGTTTAATAATCGTAAAATGGTTTTTGATCTACTCAAGTCGTAACTTTGTATTTCAAGATACCTGTACAATTACTTATTTTTAGTTGATTTTCAAAGAGTAATCATTTGAAATAAAAAAATAACAGGCCGTGGAACTATCCACACACGTTGTTTTTTTTTATAATACTACATAGAATGCGCGATTGTCATATATTTTTTTATGTTATCTGAAGTGAAGAATGTTATTTCTACTTTTTATTTAAATACACTATGAAAGGCGTTAACTTTCATTCTCGACAATATTCACAAGAAGAAAGTATTGTGGACATACGTAAGATATTCGAAAAATAGCGCTATAAAAACATTGAATAATTGACGTGGTCTATGGAAGTCTACAGGTGGTTGTAGAAAATCTACTCAGTTACAGGCTAGAGGTCCCAAAGAAGCAAAGTTTATGAAAATAAAATTAGTTACATGCTGTGCGGTGGTAACAGTGACACATCAATATGGTGATATTGACTTTACGACTTTAAGCGACAATTATATGCGTTGTTTATCTAAGATATTTAGGTGATTGTTGAGATATTTTTATGATCAACATATGGTTAAAACGAGACGTTATAAAAATAATTTAACCACCGTTTAAATACTCGTAAAATACACGTCATACTTTACCTCCGAGCCGCCCATAATCTACGCTTTCACTGAAATTGATCTTAGGTTTAATTAATCCAATGATAGTAAGTATCGAATCGCTGCTTTTAATATTTTCCATCGAATCCAACAATTTGGTTACAACTAATAACGTGTTGCGTTAATCGGAATTTAATTTATGCGTGAATCCCAAAACTTTAATAAGATTAAAACCCTTTCACGAACGCATAGAGCTTTTTATATTAAGCGGATACGCCTCACTCGATCGATCACAACCTTTTTATTCAAACAACTTGCATCCATTGTTGAGGTTATCAATAAAGATGTAAACATTTTATACAATAAATACAAAAGGGTGATATTCAAATCGACATTATTGATTCAAGGACCTTAAGCCGGCTCGAATAGGGGAACAATTTTATTGAACGTACCATTCACATTTTTATAAAATATTTTTTGTCATAAACACTATCCTCGTATCTTTTAGTATTCCCACAAATCTCCCCAAAGGTAGTAAAGTCTATATTTCACTAGTCTTTCATAAGTTCGGTCAAAAACTCATTGGTACAGACCACCAGGGTTTGAAAGTGCAATCATTGCGTTACAAGATACAGTTAGCACTTACTGTACTTTCGCTATGCTTGTAATGTCATTCAATCTTGATTGAAGTATGTGGTTACGAAATGTATTGGCTAGGTACGTATGTCTCATAAGAACAATTATTCAACAATATTCCTGTATTGTCAGCATACCAATTACCCTGACAAGCACATCAAAAGTAAACCCCTTAAATACAATGTGTACTACAAAATTGTATAAAAAGTCGTGCAATTGAAAAGTTTAACACTGAATATATTTCACGAATAGTCGAGACGAAACTGATGGCTCAACGTAATAAGACATCAACGGTTTACGGTATAAATATCCAGCCTCCGAGTTAATTTAATACCTATTCATTAAAAACACTTGCGCCATATGAAAAAATGCACTAACGTTTGGTGTAAGGGACAGGCGATGACACAATATCGATAACACTAACGCTTACCAATACGAGGACTAACCATGACCTGATATTATGCACTTATTGTATATTCCTCTTATAAGCCTCTTTCTACCAAAAACATATTAAGGTGCTTATATAGATAGCAAGTCCATCACCGTTTCTGAAGCAGAAAAAACGACTATATACATATTAGAATTTCTTTTCAAAGCTATGCAGGTTTGCTTCGCCGTTCTTGGAAACGGTAGTGACAGTAATTTTTTATTTAGTATATGATGTTCAAGACCGTTCTCTGGGTCCTAGTTTGAATAAAGGGTTTTGATTAAATCTTTGACACAACCTTACTACAAACTGTGATTCACGAAACGGACTTAACTCGTGTTAATAAATGAATTTATTCGTGATGTTAAATATCAACTTCTAATAGTCGCTTTCTCCCATAATTTAGACCGAAGTGTTAAATATTAAACCCACAATTACGCATATTGGCCGATCAGATCAAAGGCCCCGACACCGAAGCTATTATGCGGACACCAAATTAATAATTCAACTTTGCTATTAAAAATATATTACGCGAAGCGATGAAGTGAAACATGCTAACACAGCAACGGTTGATTGAGAAGAGTTTTAAATTACCCTTAAGCCTACTGAGCGTGTAGTAAAACGAATTGCCTTCGGTGATGTTGTCATCGCATACCATACATACCATACCATATATTAATTTAGTAAATTGTAAAAATAAGTGTCCCATGAGTCCCGACGCCGGCGAGGTAGACCAAGAGGGAGATGGCGACAAGACCTGGACAACACATCTGTGAACTGGACAAAACGCATTGAACAGAAACTCTTGGAAATCATGAGGTCCCCTCCCCATGATTATTACCCATTATCGTACCGCATAAAAAAATTAAAGCCCATAGGAGTGGAACAGCGGACACTAGTGTGTAATAGTGTTAAATATTGTTGACTTAAACAGTCCTTATCTCAGAACAACTCGAGTTTCCTATTCTCACAGTTCTCAGCTTCCATTTGGTATTAAATAATAATGTGGTCATTTCTAATTAGACGATTTCCGGTCAGACTTCGACTCGGAGCAAAATATTAACCTTATGTTTTAAGTAATTCTTAGTAACGCACTTTAATGGCTATAATTTTTAAAGTTTTTATTATATTGTTTCTGTTAGTACTTTCTCAAATTTTATATTTATTTTCTTTTAAAATGTTAAACGTAATAGAGTCTTTAAAAGAGTACTTACTACTTAGATTTACTTCATCATTGCAATTGCATAATATATCCTGAAACGTAATATATCTTCATACTATTTCATTGTACAGCCATTCGAGTTGGCACTCGAAAACAATTAATTTAGTTATTTTCACTTCCTACAAAAAACGCAAATGTGACAACGTGACAGATAGATAGCGAGTTTATCACCGAATCATTCCAAAATTGTAAGCTCTTTTTTTGTTATATTTATCATTTTGATTTGGTACCAAGGAGTACGGACGAACAATATTAAACTGCCTGTATTTTTACTACTTTATAAGAAGTGCATAACGCAACTAAATAACATTGCAACAAATTAGTATAGTACGTTAGTTACTAGAAATGACACTAAACTAGGTCGACCTCTATCAACTCGATCTCCATTTCCCCTTCGACATGTTAACACAAGGCCCTTTCATAAAATTATAAAATGTACTAATAACAAACAATGAGCTTACCCTCAAAAATCCTTTTCCCTCTTGAAATATGAAGGGACAGACCACCTGACCTGAGGAAGCTTTTAAACGAGCCATTATCCATAAACTATGTTACGCTTTCATTTGTGAAATTGCTCTTCAGCGTGGCAATGCAAATATTTTATATTATTATTTATATAATATTACATAAAATATTTATATAACACTTTTTTGTTAATATTATCAAAAATGTTTGCCTTACTTTTTCAATGCTTCGACTGCTACATTTATATTTCTACGAAACGTACGATAATAAAAGAGAAGAAAATACAATTTAACAGAATAAAATTGACCTAAATTGTAACTTATAAATAATGACTAAGAAACCATTAAATTTCAAAATTCTAAATTTAAATTCATAAAATTATACAATTCCCTACAGTAATAAAACCCATAATAATTAAAAGACGTAAAAATCTGACCTTAAGTAACGTGCAAACAGCTATTGTCTGATCCTCAAGTTAACGATTCCGCGGAATCCGTGTTGACAACACAGGTTACGTGGTTTATGGCGAGTTCTTAACACAGATCCGGATCACAGGGCTATGCTAATTAATTTATTGTCACGTACCCTATACTTTCTGTATTATTATGTGAATCTTTTGTGACGTGCGGATGCTTATTATGTATGAGCTATTTACAGGCGAATGAAAGGAACGGGGCCGGTGGGTCCATTTGTTTCAACAGCGCCGTCAACGGTTCGACGGCTCTTCTAGAGTCATAAGCACGCACTAACGTGAAGCGCCTTTAGACAAGTTTCAAAGTGATTTAAGTTTTCTTATAAGAGATGACCCTATTATCATTTACAATGACAATAATACGTTATTTGGTTATATTCAAGTTTCGAGAAGCCATCTAATAAATTAGGCCACACACGTCACAATATTTGATTTAAGGTCATTATAATTCAAACAAGGCTCAATGTAAACCACAAAATTAAACAAACGCACACCACATAGATCATAAAAATTGGTTTCTTAGTTCAAATTTCGAACACTGGGCGACCGAAATAATGCGCCCACGCAGAACAAGTAAGAGTCGCTTTCCAAACGCAATTGTATTTTGACAGTCAAAGGTGCCCTTGCTTGCTTTTATACATATAAATGTTTTCTAGTAGAAAGGCCACATTATATATTTGTGTATGAGATTTATTTCTGCAAGAGTTTTGTGAAAGATGTATGTCAAGGATTTATGAAAAGTGAAAGCATGTACTTTCCCAATCAACCTATAGGGTGCTTTGCTTGGTTAGCTACTTTTGTGATACATAAACATAAACAACTCTCCGTCACCTATGTACTATTTTACGAAAAATGTCCTTAAAAAAATATATTTGACAGTTATAGAAGAGATAAGTTAATGGCTCAATTTGCATATTTACCTATATATTAATTAGATGTTGATGTATAGAATGTTGATCGTTTTTGGGTTAGTGTATTATAATAAAACAATAAAAAAAATGCATCCTAATAATGTTCTATTAAACTTCTATTCTTATTTCAATAACTATATGATTCACATTTTCGTGTCATTTGCAATATAGACAGACTCAAATCGCCGCCCACAGGTTATCTATTAGCAAAACAAATGGTAATTAAATACAAGACTACTACTTAATTAATACTTCATTGTGGCCATCAAAGGCTAATGTTACTCTTCAATCCGGATGGCGGCAGAAGCCTGCCTCACTGTGGGCGGTAAGCGGAAAAAATAACACTTCTTGTATAATTTATAATTAATTAGCTATTAATAATTAATTAATTATGCATAACTAATGGAATTTATGCAACTAATTAATAAAATCAGCTTATAGCACCTAAGCAGCTGGCCTATATGATTGTTAACACGTGACAATTGTATATTCAAACTAGAAAACACATCATGATACAAACTGAAGTATAGAACAAACCTGTATGGGGTGCCCATATATCTAATGTCGAATAAAGGACTCACTAAAAATATTATATAGTTTTCCTCACGACAGATAGCCATAGTCAGATGCCGTTTCTTAACCAAAACTATACATACGTCTTTGATTTTCTTCTTAAAGTATGCAGGCTTCCTCGCGATGTTTTCCTTCACCATTGGTGGTGTGATAAATCACTGGTCGTGAGAAAAACACATTGGGACAGACCCTATACTTGTATTCTACAACGACCATAGTTAAAGCATAACTATAATACTCGTAAACATAGTTTTGTTGTTGTATAAGATCGCTTTTCCCTATTCATTTGTACCACGACCGCACCCAAACACTGTGTTACCAACGTATAGCAACGGCCAATGTACTGAGTCTATGATCGGAATCAGTGAAGAAAACTAATCCGCCCATTAGTATTGGGGTACCATCGTATCACTTAACTGATTCTGTTTGTAATACATAACGGTGTTAAGACGAAGCGCCTCACGTACTTTGTGGGATCTACCCGTAGATAGTTTATGGAAAATGATGTGTGTCGTCCTTGTGGGGAATCAAGAGCTCCCAAAGGAGTAGGACGTGTAACAATACCCGCTTATCACCGAAGATACGATTGGGGGCCAACATATTGGCGGTGAGATCGTTGCCAAGCACTGTACATACATACGTCTTAGAATATTTACTATGGAAAAAAAACGTATGGAGGTCTCATTTCGATATTTCCAATGTTGTGAATGAAAAATAATCTGAAAATAGATTATGTATTCGACGTATTAAGCTTCAAAAGTAATTCAATTGTAGTAGAATCGCCCAAAGATATCGTCCGCTTAACAGTTGGCCCCTCAATAACTCATCAGGCCCCCGTATTTGGCTAGCACGTGTTGATATGAGTGACATATGAATAACTTGATGCTCATTGTATGAAGCTCATGAAATTATTAGCCACGCTCAATTTGATTGTACATACTTTTTATGCCCTGTCACATGATATCTCGTGATCGAATGCTACTGAGCCACGGAATTGTTTATTTTTTGTAACCAGTTGTGAATGAAGAATTATTATTATCTACATATAAGCCGTGCCGGACGAGTGGTTCTAGAAGTTGCCTACGACTCGAATCCCGCCTGTACCAATATTTTTTTCTAAACTTAAGTACAGTGATTAGTCACGTCCCGAGATTTACGGTGAAGGAAAACATCGAGAGGAAAGCTGCATACGTCTGAGAAGCAATTCAAATGCGTATACATACGGATTTGAATTGCTTCTCAGACTTGAGGTCATGCTTGAGAAACAGCGATGGACTCTAAATCGCCATCGCCACGTTGGCCACGTTGGCCCCTAAAATACATCACTAGCGGAAAGTGGGTGTGTGGGTACTACACATAAACTTCTGCCTGCTCTCTTGTGCGAAGGCGTAAGGTTATATAATTATTATTGTTTATTTTGTACTACTAATAACAAAAGCTGTATTTATTACAGGTTGTAACATATATCTGAAAAGACAGAAAAAGAAGTCGTATCGTAGAGACGGTTACAGACCTACTATCTATCACGTTACCAGCTAAATATGTGCTATATAGTAAAAGAGTGTTTCCTCCGATTACACCTTCGGAAGACAAGAATACATGAGAATATAGAAGATATACTGTATCCCCAGTATCATTACGCCTTTCAAAAAACTCCTAAGAGATAGTCAGAGATGTAACAAACTATCTTTGAAGTTACACCTACAACATACTCTATTTCTATTCATCAGGTATCTGTGTATGGGAGAAAACTATAAGAGAAATTTCTCGTCAACGTTAAAAGAAAAATAATGTTGATATATAGACCATTCCATTAACTCAACAAATTGGTCACCATTAAAACCAAAGAAAATGTATATCCATTCAATTATAGAAATAAAATAAAACGAACATCAAATTAGCATAGGAAACAGATCCAAAAACACAAGTTCTAGTAGAGATTGTATCTCTTATCTTTGAAAGCAATAGAGGGAAATCTCAATTTCTACCTCATAAATCACTTGCCGTATACAGTAAGCCTAATTCGGATCTGAGAACTCGTCGCTATAAACAATAAGCATGGCGGGCCTATATAAAACTGATCGTGATTAATTTATCATTAACATACGCCCACGTGATACAAGTAGCTCAAACAAAAAATGTCTACTACAATATAATGTCTAGACGGTGGTGTGGCAACGGACAAACAGACAAAATGAGCAACCCACACGTACTTATGTTTGTATATTATAGTACAACAAACGCCGCGAATACATCAAACAAATTCATTCAATCTGTAGATATAGCTCTGAATTTGATCGAAAATACAGGTAGGATATACAACCCTACTTGTATTTTCGAGTGCATTATGACTCAAGTGTTATTGTATACATACATTATATTATCACTCCGAGTCCCTCAAAGGAGTACGGGGTAGGCAGAAAGTAAATCGCTAGTTCTCTCAAAGCAAACAAACCTCCTTCGCTTCATCACCTTATAGAAGTCCGTAGCCAAATAACACATATAACACATTTTATTGTGTTGTGTTCCTACGTGGTGAATAAGGTTTCCAGTAATGAGCTCCTTGGGGAGGGGGGAGGATTGTTACATTGTGTTGGAAGCAGAGGGATTAAACCTTATGCTGCCAACACACTATAACTCTCCGAACACATAGTGGCAACGCGCAAGTGATACTTTGGTATCGTGAGCGTAAATAGGCTACGGTAACCGTTTCCCATCAGGTGGGCCGTATGCTTGTTTGCCACACTTGTTGTATAAAAAAAACCCTTATCGCCAGTTCGAAGTTACACTTAATTTAACATCACATTAAAATATTTGACTTGCAGTTCGCACGCCAATATAATTAATAACTTTATTAACGTAAGGCAAATATTCCACGCAAATAACAATGTATAATAATCAAACGACGTTTACGCTTAAGGGAAAAACCGCTGAATGTTAGCGTTTCCCCTTGGTAGTGTTATGCCCCTGCAGTTATTATTATTTCAGAGAGCTTCCCGGGCGTTTGTTAGTTGTCAAATCCCATACGATTCTTGTCAAATCCCATATGAAAGAAAAATCCCTAAGAATTTTCTTACAGACTTGGCAACTTACAAATTGATTGTACTTACTTTTGTATGCCCTGTTACATGTTATCTCATGATCGACGGCTACTGAGCCGAATTGTTTATTGTACAACGCGCAAATTAGACCGGCCGCCTTATACAAGTTAGCTGAGGAAAAACTAAGAAATTAATTATTTAGCTCGTCGCAAGAAACATTTACGTGCTACTTACTAGGTATTCATACTTTGAAATTGCGTATAGGTACATTGAAGCTCGCGGTTGATTACGAAAATTGATGCGAATTCCAATTAGCTCATCTCGTAATGTTTGAAACGCCAACGTCGCAAGCATTTGCCAAATAGTGCAAACACTTGCACCAACATTCTTTATTAGATTCAAACAGTTTCTTATTTGAGTTTTGCATGATGCATGGTTGATATAATCGAAAGGTGTGATGTGTAAATGAAATATAAGTTTACTAAATGTTTTTTGTCACGATTTTACCTTGATTTTACAACAATAAGTGCCATATGTCAACTATGTTAGCTTCAATATTTCAGCTGTAATGTATGAGTATGCAAAACTTATTCCAAGTCCTATTAATTGAATAAATGTAAACTCAATAACGCTAGAACGGCTGACGGGTTTGGATGAAATCAGATAAGATAAACTATATGTTTTATTCTCACGGGGTAGGCATAGAGCGTAGAGCGTCAGTTCTCTCAGGAACCTCTTTCGCTTCAATAATTAGTTATTATCGAATAATAAAACCATTTCTTGAACTAATCCGTTAGCTTTCTTTTGTCGTTCCGCGTTCACTAACCCTGTACAAACAGTGGCAGATGTCACAAGCTTATCAACTGCTGAATTCAAATTAGGCACTTTGCTTAACAAAAAAGAAGAATGTGTTCAAACGCGTATAATAGAACGAACGTGTATTTACACGATGAAGAACAATCATAGTTATATATATTATAGTTGTATAGTTGACTTTGAGAATGAGTTTGATTAGTTATGCGCCGTCCCAGACAACTCTTGTTATTAATTAGCCCATTGTGTCTCCATTTTGGAAGATTTAAATATATGGTGGGTGGAACTGATCGGTCAAGGGTACGTAACGTCTATTCACCACCAGAGATGTGCCTTAAGTTCTTTATTGAAAGAGTCAAACGCCATAAAAGTTATACTACATATGTAGTTTATCACCCGTGAGACGCCGCCACATAAGGTAACCGACCAATAAAACCATATTTATTGCTTATCTTGATATTCAAAATTTGGAACTAATAAAATCAATAAAATCGAATAATAATAAAATTAAAGAGTTCACGAGATCGGTGGAGCAATGAATATTTTGTCATTATTCCATAGAACATTATCTACGTAATAAAAACCGTAGTAAATTATGATACAAGTACGCATTCCAGTTAATTGATTTTGGTTTAAGAATATTTTTATTTGTTTTTAATATAGCCAGCCAGCTATTTGACCTTTTGGTTTAATCATGTGAGAAATTTGGATAGAGAAATATTGCTAGTAAGCCAAGTAATATCGGATTAAAAGTGTACAACTTACTATAGTAGTATCTAAAGTAGGACAATAATTATAATAGTTCTAACGGCCGAGTTGTTTGAGTAGTCACTATATAGAGTTCAAGATTGCACGTTCAAACCCAGGCCGTCCTTACTAATAAATTTTCTTATTTCAGTACAGTCATTTGTCACACTGCGACCGTTGCGGTAAAGGCAAAAATTTGGAGGAAATCAGCATAAGATTTAGAAGAATGCGAAGAGATATGGATTGACTAAACAGCTACAATGCGAAAGTGTCTGGAAGAAAAGGCAGATAAAGACCGGACGCTCAATGATGAGAACGCCAAGAGTACTTGGAACCGGCATGTATGAAGAGGATGTAGATGTGCGACGACAAAGCGAAAGACTGTAAGTCTGCAGATAACCTGCCACTCTAGTCACTTTGCGTCTTTAGAAGGCAAAGAGACTTCATATTGTAAGAGACTCGGCTTGATGATATGCATGTCGATACTGTCGTCTGTGAGAGTCACCGTTAGTCGTGTTGGTATGTGAAACCATATATCTTCGGTGAAAAGTCTTATTACACCTCTGCCTACCCATTCAGAGGAGTTTGTGGGAAAGTTTCGAAGTATAAAGATTTTAATTCAATTTCTAGGTAATCGGAAAAGCTTGTGAAAAAATAGAATATTGGCACGTTTTTGAATTTGAACAGCAAACTGAGCAATGAAATAAATCAATCCTACTTGGCAACTACCGAGATCCTGTAACAAAATGATTCGAGCTTATTAATATTATATATAAGCTTATTAAGTATGCAATACTCGAAACCGACGAGCATGTATGAAGAGACTGATGAAAGTGGACGAAGCGAAAGAGGTATGTAAGTCTAGAGAGAACTGGCGCTCTATACTCTCTGCCTACCCCGTTAGGGACTTGGCGTGATGATATGTATGTAAGTATGCAATAATGGGCTCCGGTCACATGTAAATTAATCTTGTAATAACAAATTATCTGTTGAACATCAAATAATGTGACATTCCGACCGTTTTGACACATCGTCGTGACTTTTGTACGCAAACATTTGGTGTTGTGGCCAAATATTGTGACCACTTTATAACATACACGCTCTGGAGCCCTATTTATTAACGCTCCATTTGATTATAATCATAACTTTTAGCGCCTCAAATCTCGGCGAAACGTATATTTGACGTCAATGAAAATCGTGGTTTCAATCGATATAAGACCATTGCTTACATACTCGTCATAGGATATAAATTTGATATTGTTTTAGTTACCATTCCATGACACTTGATGGAAATTTGTGTATTTCAAATAAGCAATAACCGCGTTCTTTTTCGTACCTAAAATATTCAGGTTAACACTAATAAAGTCTTAGATATCGTCACGCCGAGTCCCTAACGGGGTAGGCAAAGAGTATAGAGCGCCAGTTCTCTCTAGACTTGCATATATGTTTCACTTCGTCCACATTCATCAATCTCTTCATACATGCTCGCCGGTTTCGAATACTCTTGACGTTCTCGTCTTTGACTGGTTCGAATCCCGATTGTCCCAATGAGTTTTTCTGAACTTAAGTACAGTGATTAGTCACACCACGAGCTTAACGGTGAAGGAAAACATCGAGAGGTAATCTGCTTACGTCTGAGAAGAAATTCAAAGGCGTATGTATAGTCGTGCTCGAGTACCTAACGGCGATGTACTCGCCATCTGTCACGTTGGCACCTAATATACCTCTGGCGGAAAGTGGGTGTGTGGGTATTACCTATACACCTCTGCCTACCCTTTCGGGGACCCTTGTGGGAAGGCGTGAGGATATATATATATATATAAAAAAATACTCCTTTATTTTTCTTTAGTCGTACAATATCATTTAGGCGGAAGTACGATTTAGAGCACATGCGCTGTGTGAACGAACTTTATCTTGTATTATCTGAAAAGCACTTACTGTAATCTATCGATGAGAATTTATATGTTAAGGCTTATGGATCTCTTCGAGTAGGCTTGCTCAATAAAAAGAGTAAAACAACTCGTTACCACCGTTAAGAACAAACACAATAAAATTTTATTGAAGACATTTACTTCCGTATGAATATTAATTTGTAGGCCTAAGCTTTATTTGCGACCATAAAATTAATACTTTCATTGTTGACGCACATAAAAATACCATAATGCGCAGAGCAGGACCGTGTAAATGATGACAATGGTAACAAATGAGCGTTTGCCATTTATGTTTTGGTACAAAGCTTGTACATAGGAACGAGTAATGAAAAGCGTGTCGTAAATCGAATAGTAACTGGCCTCACCCGAGCGGAGGCAGTGAACAGTTTAACGGAACGTGTGGACAGACAAGTTTTATGTCCTTTACATTGATGAGCGTGAAGTGGAGAGTTCGAAGGGCCGTCAAGTACGTAGCTTGTGTACTGTACCGTCCAGTATCTACCGACTATACAAGTGACATGAAGTAACTCTCACTGGGATACATTTACTGGTAAGACACCAGAAATAAGTCTCGTCAACTTGGTGAGTAAATAAGACAGAATATCACAGCTATAGATGAGCTTCAATGAATAGTGGTTACTTTACTTTTAACATTAGTCTAGTAAATCTATACAAATAAATAAAATCGGAATGTCTGTTTGTAATAATTAACCGCTTTTTACTAAATGCTTATTTGTTAAATAAATATTTGTTTTATTTTTTGTCTGACTGTATGTTTGTTTGTTCCGGCTAATCTCTGAAACGGCTGGACCGATTCTGACGGGACTTTCACTGGCAGATAGCTGATGTAAAATTGAGGCTACTTTTATTTCAGAAACTAAACAATAACTTTACAGTTACTGGTAAACAATAAAAAGAAAAACCAAAAAAGTCTAGTAAATGCAGTTAATCTAGTAATTTTTTAATACTGTGTAAACAGAATATTCAGCTAGATATGAATGAGCAATATTTAATATATGATTTCTTGTTGGGCTCAGAAATACAAGGGGTACTTACGTGTATACAGTTAGTAGCATCCAGCACTGAAGTCGCGCGCCGGGAAGCCACGTGACGTAGCGACCTGTCAGCGCACAGTCGATCCAAGATGCAATATAAAGCATACCACCGCAGTGGCGATTCCGATACTGCGCGCACTACACTCTTGTTCAATTATTTCCTCTATGGTAACTATTAATTGCTTATATCGGGATTTTGTTAATTTGACTAGTTTTGTTGCAGTTTTTCGAGGGTCGTATTTTTTTTTGTATGGCCAAATTTATCAAATAGTTTATTTCGCAATCATCTACTTATCTAAGCACCGGCTGTCGTCAGCCGAGCTGAAGCTGATGACTTTTGGTGAGGAGCACGTGAACACTAAGGTAACTCCGCGTAGAGCAGACCCCAGCATCTTTAGTTGTCGGACGTTAAAAAAGAACGCGGTTCTACTCAAAATTCTATATGATTAGGAGTCTCCTAGAAGCGTGTCGGTCAAGTACTTTATTTCCATTTTGTTCCTGCAACAAAAGAAAACAGGTGTAAAAAACATTTATTGGTTTTTATCGATATACAAACATCCAGGTCAATTTAGCAGAATAATATACGTTAGAAGCCACCCAAAGTCGGTCAAGCGAAGGCTTTTAAAGGTATAGTCATAAATAAATCACACCTCTACACAAACCTCGAGACCCTTTTGTTTAAATGCTACCAAGACATACAAAAACTTTTATTTTTCTCACAAGTTGTACTAAAAAAACCGAACTGGTCGAGAATTGTGCAAGATCACAACAGAACAATCATTAAACAATGCCTGTGCCAGGAATTGAGGTGTTTATTATATCGGACCACGTTCGTTCAGTCATTCTGCAAAAAAAGGCTGGAATCCAGGTAAACTGTTACTGGACTTTTTGCATCCCTAAGAACTTATTATGCGGGATTTATGTCACTTTTTGTTACGTCCGAACTAATTATTGTTATCTGCTTTCTGCTTGACCATGACGCTTTCTATAGATCAATAATGGCTCACTAATTCTCATGACACCTCCGGAGTTAAAGCGTCATCTGTCCGCCGGACGGGCATTGTGTGCTCGGACAAAGCCACCACCCGCAATGCCTACTGTACCCTTAACATTTTTATTATTTGCATTGAAGACGTCTCATTCAAGTTTATCATCTCAAACTTTTATGAATCTGCCACTAGTGCGACTTATGCCTCGCACGTCCGTTGATTACTATACGCCTGAGTCACTTAGTCACCGCCGCTAATGCGCCTGCAAAGGCTTGCAAATTAATTTTTTTCGTTAACGTATATCGGCGAACGGCAAAGGGAAAAAAGGAACAATAAAATATCGAATTTAGAACGGCAATCCGGGCGCTGGGCTTATTATTTTAGCCAACAAAGTAGAAAACCATTTACAATAAATCATTTTGAATGCATTCTTGGTTCTCATGCGCCGAGCGGGCAACGCAAAGGGTGATTTCTGCCGAGTGTACATAAATAAAGGTGAAGGTCCCAGGTACTATGGTCTCGTTTGTTCGCCACCACACACATTGTCTTACTGCGGTGTACCCTCTACAGCTGTAGGCAATTGAATTGAACTTTAACTAACGAACTTAGGAATTGCTGGTATAAATGAAGGTAAACTAATCAGACACAGACTTTCATGACACAAGGTAAATACACTTTCATCCAAATCTACTCTTGAACATGAAAAACTATGTATAATTTACCTTAAACGCTTTCCCTAAGAAGGGCTTGTCACTTTAGAATTAAAATAAATTGTATCTACAAAAGGATGAACAACATGGCAATTGCGTACCAATTTGTCACTCGAGTGTCAGCATTTTATACACACAAAATTTCAAAGTAATAAAGTTCATGAAGTATCTAAGCAGGTAAAAATTACATAAGAATTTGAATATAGCACGTTTCGAGAAAATGATTACTGACTACGATCACTCAATAAAATAGTACTGGATGTTCTCTAACTGTTAACAATATGAGCAGGCTCGTAAGAGATGTATAATCCCGCAAAAGAGATGCTCACAAGATAATACAGACTGCAAGGTGGTTTGGTGACGCAGAGTGAAAGTGTATTCAATAGTTAGTAAAGTCAAATATACCTAGAAAACTAGCGTGACTATAAATATGTCAGTCGAAGAGATTTACAGTGAAAGGACAAACACGCGTGCCGTATCTAGTTTACATTTAATTCCTACATCTAGTTTACTTCACACTTGAGAAAGTTTATTCTTAAGCGCACCGTCAGGTTTGCTCCCACATAAAGTAATATATTAAAAAGAAATTCAAATTCATACACTAGTAATTTATTTTCATTAAATTTGGAAACTTTGTTAGGTTTTTTTTTATTTACGCCTAATATCAGGTGGGCCTCATAGTAGAATTTATTAGCAAATTTTTATGTTTATTGAATTCAATTTTAGATTTTTGGGTTTCCTAACTATAAATCACGTCACGTGAAGTAGATAACTTTTTCGCTTGTTTTTAACAAGCTTAAAAGTTATCTATAATCGAATGTTAAAGGTAGCATGACTTCAAGCTTCTTGGCTAAAAAATATCGCGAATTTTGCTCGCTCCGGAAGAATCAAAAGGATTTGTATAACGACAATTATGGGGTAGGCAGATATCGATTAAAACGGACTTACAGACCACCTTCGGTTCATCTATATAAACTCCATGAGTTTTCTATCAGGGTGGAATCATGGCACCCTTGAGAATAAGCCTTTTGTGGCTCACCGCATAGCATGGAACGTTCGGTATTTGCCCAACGATTAGAGGTAACGTTACCGTAGCGGTGTTGTACGACTCATCATACTTATTGTAATGGAACAACTGTTCACCCATATACTTAAACGTATTCGTTCCTGCGTTTGTGTTCAACTGCAGTAAATATGGGGACAGGAAAAGAGTCTGGACTCGCCATCTGTCACGTTGGCACCTAATATACCTCTGGCGGAAAGTGGGTGTGTGGGTATTACCTATACACCTCTGCCTACCCCTTCGGGGACCCTTGTGGGAAGGCGTGAGGATATATATATATATATATATATATATATCCATATATATATATAATAAGTTTTATAACAGAAAAATATCTTCATATTCAATCATAATGTACGCGGGTGAACTCAGGGGGCTCTGCCAATAATACAATAAAGCCAATAAATTGTTGTGTGTTAGGTATTGCGACGAGACCTCATGGCGAAAAATCTTATACGCCCGTTGAATTTCAATACAAAAAAGCTAATGAAACTTGCAAGGCGATAAACGTAATTCGGTGGGTGGTCTGCTTTATAGTCGCGATATCAAGTTTCCAATATAATAACATACGAAGGTAAATATTGAAAACAATTTTAATTGTTAAAAACGCTGATATTTGTATTTTCGTTGCAATTGTACGCCAAATGAAAACATAACAGTGCAAAGCTGCGCTTGTTTTTATGATAATGTTTTTGTTTATATTTTTGGCATTTTTTTACAGATTTCAATTGCTTATTTCTGATCGAATTTGTTTCAAATTCGATTAGAAATACGAAAACCTTAGTTGGGTTTGATTGAATCACTGTTAAATACAGTTCAGAAAACTTATTGGTACAGTCGGGATTCCAATTTGCAATCTTTGTGTATAATATTAGTAGGATAATATATGAAGATAAATAGTTAATGTAACGAGCTAACTCAAGGCTCTGGATGTGAACACAAATAATGCGGAAAAGATTTATTTTCTAAACAAATTATACGTTTGACCATTTCTGTACCGTTTTGACACTCCTATACTTGCCGGTCACGTCACATTGATGCTCGTCTACATTTTTCCACGCGAAATTTGAGACACAGTTATGCAAATGAACATCACACTAACAGCATTATACCAACACGTAAACAAGTATTATAACATATTCATATATTGGCGTAAATAATACGGATGATCAGTATTTAAATGGATTGACGTAAGACATACGATACGTATACATTAAATCATACAGAATATTACAAACCGCACTTGAAACACACACCAGGATGTAATCAGTGTACTAAAGATTACCATATGACCAAATAATAACCATGTGTAAGATACTATGGAAAATCAGATGCTCCAGAGCTACACAGTGAGTTATCAAGGCTTTTTGTGCCTGATAAATACACACGCGCCAGGAGCCACAGACTGTTCGCAGTGGGCACACATCGCACAGTATCACGTGCACACTCCCCTGTACCTCGCACTCTCACTGCACTCAATGCCCTCTTGAAGTCCAACCCTGACTGTGACGTGTTTGCGGACGGATGGAAGGTTTTCATTGCGGCATGTATGGAGTATTGTGAGAAGAGTGTATGAATGAGGTTCTTATAATTACTAATTAGTGTAATTGGATTTTTAGCCGTACTAATTATGGTATAAATAAATAAACCACACTGTGAGGTATCGCGGCTGGTATCCTGAAAACTTTTTAACCGAATGCTGATTTAGTTGGTTTTGGTAGCCTCAACCTAAGATTTAAAAAGCCTAAGAATTCTCAATTTCTCACAAATTTCACCGCGGAACTCAGGTGCCGTCCACTATTCTTAATAACGGAAGGGATCCAATAATTTCCTCTGTACTATGTACAGAACTAAAAAAAATCTTGATATCCTTAGGTTTCTTTCTGATATGGCTTTCTGAAGCTTCTCAAACAACTAAGTATATATTTTTTAGAAAAGATACCTAAGTCAAAGCGCCTACATTCGAAGCCCAGATGACAGCATTGAGAATCAAATTGTCGTCAAGGTGAAGGGCAAGTGATCATGTGGGCGCTCGATGGTCGAACCAAACACGACATCCACCCAGACTCTCAATACTACCAAGTCTCTGTCAATACTACCAAGGACACCCCGAAGAAAATGGCTCGTGGCGAAAGGTCGACGACATCTTGAAATGAGATGCTATGGCGATCATCAATAACATAGATTACACGAGCTTAAAGAATGGTGAAATGACAAAGAAGACAAACAACTATAAACAGGATGCCAAGTTACAGAAACGACGAAATTGCAAACTTAAGACGCATTCTTACTCGAGAAGATGCTTGCAAGACAAAGTATCTATTTTAAATGTATTTTATGAATGCACATATTATGTGGCTCTAACAAAGAAATATTTTCAGTCACTTTCGTTCGTTCTTGGTGTAGAAGCATACGATCCGCCTGATAGTAAATATTTACGATTTACTGTACGCGCTTCCAACCTAATGATAAAATGTTATATACATATATTATCTTCACGCCACAAGAAGAAATTTAAAGGCGTATTAATGGTCGTGCTTGAGCAACGGCGATGGTCTCGCCAGCTATCAGGTTAGCACCTAAAATATATCTCTGGCGGAAAGCGGGGGTTTGTTGCTATACACCTCTGCCTACCCCTTCTGGGAGCCTCTGTCGCGTGAGGAAAGTATGTTTAATAATACAGTACATACGTATATAGGGGTGACCGGGTACTGCTTTATATGTGTCCATCGGACTAGTTTTTAATTGCCAAAGCCTTCGATCTGTAGCCTGAACAACATGCCTACCCGCTAGATACGAAATAAAATTCTTGATCTAGGTGGATAATACTGAAATAGACGCTATTTTTCAGCATCGAAGGATATTTGTCACACGAGTCTAGTCCTAACTATATCCCTTGTAATGGAAAACAACCATCCGTCTAGGAACACTAATATATCAAACCATAAATCGCCAAACATTTATCTTTCGACATTTTCTACTAAACGGGTGGAACTAAGAGGTTAGTATATGTTTACTCGAGGAATAAAATTACTAAGAAAGACAATCGCACTGTAAACTCGAAAGCAATTCACTAATTAAGAAGCTATAATCACGGGCATTAATGTTACTTAGATGATATTCAAGCTAGTGATATTCTCAATGTGAAAGTGAGTTTGATTGTTTGTTTCTTTGTGAGTCTTTAATATCTTACCACTCAACCGATCATGATGAAATGTGGAAGCATTGTCGGAGGTACCAATAAGTATATTTGTAGATACATACAGGCAACCACAATATAAGATTTGTTCCCAAGGCATAGGAAAATAACCACAACTAAATGAGTTGATCTAGTACCGTGAACCGTGCTGCTGTACCGAGCGACAACCTATATTTATTATTTTATAACACTAACACAAGCGAAACCGCGTGAAGAAGTGAGTTTTAATAAACTTACTTAGAATAAGGTGAATAATAATTAAATCATCTATATAAGTAACTCAATTGACAGATCGAACGAATTCCACCAAAGAAAAAAACGCATTCTAAACACTATGATAAACAATCGCTTAGCCAACAAATTATAAACTAGAAAAGGCTGCAATAAATAAAAGTGATAAATTATAAAAATGAGTTTGTATACGATAGTAAGATCCCAAAAGTGCACGTTATTTCTACGTACATATACGCGTACAATAACGTAAGTAACGTGTTCGAATAATGCGACGTCGCCAACTTCGCGACAGCACGTAGAGTGCAATGAACGATTTAGATACCGTCCACACGAGCGATTTAACACAACTGAATTGCAAATAAAATTGAATTCATACGCTATGTAAGCGTGCATTCCAATTGCGCTATTAGGTACATGTAGTAACTTCAGAGTGTATAGAACCTTTCATTACTGTTAGGGAGATTTATATCTCTGTAATGAAAGCTTCAATACTAATATATATTTTTAAATTTAGAACTAAGGACTTAAAATTACTGTAGAAATGTACTTTTATAGATTTTATAACCTACCTACTTTGAATGGAATAAAAAATAAAAATTGTATATAAGTCTATTATATTTTTTTATTATTTACATTTATAAAAAATATTATTGCGGCGTTATTGTAATGATTTATGCATGACGTGGACACTAATCCTGTAGTCGCACATGTATTTAAATTAAAACGTTTTTTATAATGTGTTTTAATGGGCAGTGTCACGTATTAGATAACCTACAATTTGTGTATATGGACGACTGCAATACAATGTCCGCAAAAAAAAACAGAACTCTCATAGAAAATTATATTTATAAACTTATTGGCCTGCTAATGAGTGCTTCAAATCGATATTTGATCAAGACGAATGTAATATGAATGAATACGTATACATAAGGTCTACAATATTTGACAGCTAAATGTCAAATTTTATTGCTCGTCTGTGGAACGTAGCGTATTTTAACACACTTTTATTTTATTCACATACTTTTCGCTTCATTATATTTGAGTAAGTCTGAGTTTCCTGAGGCCCTTAAGGAACTTGTTGCAATTGCTATTACATATTCTTATAACATCTTCAAGTCATAAAACCGACAGAATAAATTGTACACAAAAAATGAGCATTGCTTTCTTTTTAAGGCACCAAAATAACTTTTACGACTCAAAAACTTCACTGTCATGAAACTCATGTCGTAACATTATAGTTGTTCCTTGGATTTATTTTCAATTAAAAGTTTGGACGAATATGAAATCAAAAGGAAGGCTTCTGACTAATTATGTATTGTAATAAAATTTACTTGAATAAATATAAATCTAATATTAATCGGTGTCAAATCATCTGTAGGTATCGTATGTACCCTATTTCATGTATTGTTGGCGCCAGTACCTTACTCCAACCAAACGAGCATGTATGTAGATGAAGAACTTTTTATTTCATCTACATTCAGAAAAGAATGAATGTAGATGAAGCGGAAAGGGTATGTAAAGTCTAGAGGAAACTGGCGCTCTACTCGCTCTGCCTACCCCGTAAGGGACTCAACGTGATGATATGTATCTATTTATATTGACACCTGTCATGTCTTTGGAGGAACGTGAAATTTGGCCCTTCACTTCAACGCTCTCAGTAACCGTTATGAGAATTAGATGTAGCTTACTTTGTAGTACGCTACATCTAATACCTATACTACCTATACTACCCTTGTAGGAGGGCGTGAGGATATATATATATACTTTGTAGTTTATAAAAAGAATCAATTTCTATATGAAGGATCACAAAATGTAAGTAGTCCGTACCTCATCTTCTATCGACGATTCTTAATAGCCTCCCAAAAATATGAATCAGTTCGTCGGTAAAACAACCTGTACATTTCAAAGTTACCATCAAACTTTCTATGTAGCAAATTGCATTTGTATGGCTTGAACACAATGTGTCACCGCCTTAAGATATCGATGTCGATTCCATTAACGTGTTCCGGAGGATCGTTTCGGTGTCGACTTGTGAATGACTCATAAAATAGCGTGTAAGGAGGAATACTAGATACCGATACAGCCTGAACAGTTAAACTAGCTCACGATACACTAAATCCCTTTTTGACCATTTTACCAATTAAGCGTCTCTTTGTGTTTTGGACATTGCTGGATTATTTTCTAACTGTGTTAACGCATAATTTTTTTATACTTCTTCACTTAGCTTTATATTCACTGTATTTTCTCAAGATGAACTCTATAACAATGCGAATCTTCATCAGTTTTATTTTTATTAATTACTTCAAGAAAAGACGTTATAACATACATACATATAATCACGCCTCTTTCCCGTAGGGGTAGACAGAGACCACTTCTTTCCACTTGCCACGATCCTGACATACTTCTTTCGCTTCGGTTTAAGGTACTCTACGTTATAACAGAGCGAAAATATAAAAAACAACTTTCATAACACAAAGTCAACTTCGCCGAGGTGACGTCTATAACATTGTTAGAGGTTCCGACACGGCATCAATCGTTCATTATTGGAATTTGGCAGGGTTTCCTTGAGTATCTCGTACCAACGACTCGACACGCGCCTAATAAATCAGTACACGAAAATCTAAACAATAACAAAATATCTAAGCGAGAATAATATAAAACTTCGTAAGTACATAAACTTATAAATACAAGTACGTTCACATACCTACATAATATGCTTATACGGTGCAAAAGTTTGCTAGCGTCACGGATGCAGTTCAAAGATACGTTTCAGAACTAGTCCATTGAAAAGTTACATTTGGGGTTGCGTTTCTTAGAGGACGCAATTTTATTTTTTTGATGTGTAGGGGGGGTAACTGTAAAGCTAAAATCAAGTTTGTGGGGTCGCCACCCTTGTCCCACGGCCGCTATCTTGAAAATAGGGGTTGAAACGGTTTTTACGATATATCTCTTAAACTATTTATCTGATAAAAAAAATTTGTTAACGTTTTTTGTTGCTAATTAAATTCTCTATAACTTTGGTCCAGTAATTTTTTGTCGTAAAACTATAAATAAAAAAGTTATAAGTGAAAATGTTCAGAAATTCGAGAAAAAATTTATATTTTTCGATATAACTTTTTTTTTTATCATTTTACGAAAAAACAATATCAGACCATTTTTGTAGATCGTTTTTTAAGGAACAACTTTTATAAGCAACATTTTTTTATTAAGTCAATAGCTAAGGTTTTACAGCGCTCCGAAGTGAGTACTATTTTTCAGTACTCTTAACTATACATATTTTATACATGGGTACTAATAATGTGTCATCAGTTATTTATTTATTTTTTTTATTTTGTTATTATAATTCTTTTAATTAGTAATTTTGCAATGTTATTAATAATTAATTATTGACTCTTTTCCACTCCATTACAGAATTTTACAATTATTGATAATTGGTGAACGTTTTTTTATCTCGTTATACGGTGGTAATAAAGATGATAATTCTCTTGACAGCCTAAGATACAAACAATTCGCCAAGGCAGTGACAAAAAGTACATTTAATTTATCTTCACTTCCTCCAACACAAGACACAGCTCGCTTTCATACTTTCCGAGTCTACCA
The DNA here is from genome assembly GCA_016069955.1 of Drepana arcuata. Classification (NCBI taxonomy): domain Eukaryota; kingdom Metazoa; phylum Arthropoda; class Insecta; order Lepidoptera; family Drepanidae; genus Drepana; species Drepana arcuata. The sequence continues at coordinate 74,474 of JACCPG010008849.1, forward strand.
TCAGGTCCAGTCGTGGCTTGGCAATAATAATGATCCTGAAGACTGGGGCTGGAAAAAATGTGGAAAATTATTAATGCCAGTGCAGAGCTCTAAACCTCCAGCACCCCCTGAGCTTCTTAAATTGATCTTTTGTAAATGCAAAGGAAACTGTGGAGCGATGTGTGGATGTCGAAAAGCAGGGCTAAAATGTTCCGCAGTGTGCTTCCATTGTTCTGGAGAGACTTGCAGTAACGTAATGGAACTCTCAGAATTAACAAACGAAAATGACTTCGATGATGAACCGCCGACATTGACACCCCTTCCTTCTCCAGTTCTCCCACTGATATTTGATTCAGAAAACCGATTCGATGCTGAGCTGCAGCCTGGTCCATCGAAAAGACCGAGGACGGAGTAGTTCAAATTTATAAAATCACCGTGGATTAGGCCTATTGGGGATACCACGTAAAAAAAAACGCGCCTCCAGACTCTACCTCGTGGGTGGTGAGGAAAAGAGTCAATAATTAATTATTAATAACATTGCAAAATTACTAATTAAAAGAATTATAATAACAAAATAAAAAAAATAAATAAATAACTGATGACACATTATTGGTACCCATGTATAAAATATGTATAGTTAAGAGTACTGAAAAATAGTACTCACTTCGGAGCGCTGTAAAACCTTAGCTATTGACTTAATGAAAAAATGTTGCTTATAAAAGTTGTTCCTTAAAAAAAGATCTACAAAAATGGTCTGATATTGTTTTTTCGTAAAATGATAAAAAAAAAAGTTATATCGAAAAATATAAATTTTTTTCTCGAATTTCTGAACATTTCCACTTATAACTTTTTTATTTATAGTTTTACGACAAAAAATTACTGGACCAAAGTTATAGAGAATTTAATTAGCAACAAAAAACGTTAACAAATTTTTTTTATCGGATAAATAGTTTAAGAGATATATCGTAAAAACCGTTTCAACCCCTATTTTCAAGATGGCGGCCGTGGGACAAGGGTGGCGACCCCACAAACTTGATTTTAGCTTTACAGTTACCCCCCCTACACATCAAAAAAATAAAATTGCGTCCTCTAAGAAACGCAAGGTGAGGCCTAAAAAATGTAACATTTCAATGGACTAAACTGCAGTCGCACGATACGACTGTTATTCCCAAAGTTTATTCTCTTACGAGTCAATAACACCATTCCACGTAATATATGGCACGGCAAGTTTAATGTTCATTTCAACTTATACGGTTTCTGGGTTCTTTAAAACTAGTAACGTTTTCCTTTACCTGAGGGGAAAATTTGGAACGGCTTTGATAACGCTGGCATTTTTTTTATGGCATGCTCTTTTTAACCATTTATTTCTTAATCTGTCAGACTATCATGAAAAAGAAACTATGCTCTGAAATAGGTTAGTTAGTACAAAAGCTTGAACGTAACTCTAATCTAAAGCAATCCTTTTAATAACACCGTAGGCTACTTATGTATATTATTAGAGAAAACAGAGTGGTTATATATTTTTTTAGCAGAATAGACATATCTTGCTTTAATGTCAACAAATAGACAACAATTTCGCTTTCCAAACCACAAAATTTTGTAAAACCAATGACCCAAGAACATAGTGATCACTGCACTAGAGTTTTTTTTTTTTTCTTTGGTTATTTTTTGTTTTTCGACCCAATACCAGATAGTACATACAGAGCTTAACAATTAGGACTTTGATTCGAAGTTTTATGAGCATGATCATAAGATTGTTATTTCGCAGCAAGATAAGAAAATACCGCTTGTGTTACAAACGCCAAAGTGTAAAAAACACGCTAACCTTTTGGTTTATTGTTTTACGGCGTGAAAAGCATTTCGTGCCAAAAAATTCCACAGTGGATTTATAGCTACTCCTAGGCGACCTACATACCTTTCTTTGGATTTCCTCGGTGGCTTAAAAAGAAAAGGCGACAAGTGAAAACGTGATTTACTTAGTCTTTTTACAGCAGCGGCGATTAACTTATACCACATTCACAGTCTCACCCTCGATCACACAAGTCGATTTGAACATCTCTTCATTGTAGGATCGATCTAATATTATTGCACCGTTTATAATTCTGACTATTGGTATCTCAACATTTAAGGTTTCCGTAGTAAGCTACGATCTCTTATAATCTCGCCATGTCTGTCTGTCTGTCTTTCCGTCCGTACTACAGAGCTGTAATTTGGTATGGTCATACATATTTACAGCGCCGACAAAATTGTAAAAATAAATCTTGAAAATATTTTTTGGTACCTCGTAAAACAAGGGCAACAAATTTTTTCGCCTTTCCTGTTCTGTTGCATATCGTTATTAGCTTATTAAAAATAGTAGGGGTATGTAACGAACGATTTTCGATTTAGGGTTCCAATTACGAAATATTAAGCTTTAAAGCCTCTCCTCCCTCCTCCAGTGCATCAGCAGCCGAAGAAGAAGAGTTATGCGCAAGCGTCTCGTCATCCGCAACCTAACCATGTCCCTCACACAGGTGTGGGACGACCAAAGGTCGACGACGAAGGCTTCACCCTGGTGAAGAAGAAAAGCCGGACGAGACCATCGCGTAATCGTCGAGGTACCGCCACCGCCACCGTCGCATCGGAGTTCACTCTGCGTGTTGTGGATCCCACCATCGCAATATATATATCGAGGTTGGATCCTAAAACGTCAGGCGAGGAGATACTGCGATTTGTGAAGGAGAGGACAAAGTTTTGGTGCAAAGACCCGTCACCGATGCAGTTACACTTGCAGCGTCTTGAGTCTACGAGAGAAACGAATTTCAAATCGTACGTCCTCAAGGTGCCTGCAAAGCATCGTGACATGTTCTTCCAATCCGATTTCTGCAGGAATCGTGTACCGATGTTTTAGGGATGCGCTCAAGAGCGGAAATCCCTAAGGATATATTTGATTAATTATGTATGTTAGTCTTTAAGGTATACATTGTAATAAAGTTTGTATGTATGTTAGGTTAAGGTATATATTTATGGGCCCTATGGTACGTGTACTTTTATTGTGTTGCCTGAAATAAATGGATTAATAAAAAAAAATAAGAGCTGTAATTATAGTTATGTGCCCTTGCCCATATTTTACGTCCATTTTTGCATCATTAAACGGTTTTAAAGGATCATTCTTCGACGCTTTTCGTCTTCCACGCAACTACAATACGCTAATAAATTTTTCGCTAACGATGCTACATTTTTATATATGAAAACAGTAGATTCAATTAATTAAGCTATTTTGGTATAAACCAAGGGTTCAAACTAGCCAAGTTACCTGTAAATGTCGCTAGTTCTAATATCGTCACGATGTTAAATCTAGACTCTAAGCTGTAAATTAGACGGTCAGGCTCAAATGACGTACAGCCTAAATACGTGCTCACAGTACACTTTTCATATTTTACACGGACTATTGCAACTAGTCGAAAGTTACATTGAATTTCTCTTTTTTTTTTCAAAAGTTGAAAGGCTTTCGTGATGTTAAACGGTGAGTGTAAGAGGTAGGAGGGAGGAGGTACGCAGTGCTAAGAGGCCGTTGTGCTAGTTGAGATACAACCTATCCTGTCTTCTGCGAGCACAAACATTCCCTTTGGAGCTCTATGTCACCTAAGCGCATATAAAATACTATGCGAGGGGAGAGTCATTTGGAATATACTTTGGAAGGGGATGGAACTCTACTTCAACACATTATATTAATACTTCTGTCAAGTAGTCGTGGTGGCTGAGTGGTTCGAATAGTTACCTGAAACACATAGGTTGCAAGTTCGAATCTCTACTGTACCAATGAGTTTTTCTGAACTAAGTAAGTGTAATATATCTAAAATATCGAGAGAGGAAACCTTCCGGGTTAAATTGAGAAGAAATTCAAAAGCGTATGTATGTATGTAGGCACCTAATATAACTCTTGCGGAAAATGGGTGTGTGGGTACTACTTATACACCTCTGCCTACCCCTTCAGGGACCATGTAGGGAAGGCGTGAGGATATGTACTTCTGTCTAACTAATATATGAGTAATATAGTAGGTCTTTGGGAAATTGTATTTAGCAGGTACCTATGTATTAAAGGTGTCAAGCATTTCTTTCCTTCAAAAATATTCTGTGTATACTGTATCTGGAACCAATACTTTTGGGTCATATATACCTTCTATATAAGATTGAAGATATTCAACTTTTTCCGGAAAACTGTAGCAGGTTCAAATCAAATCAAAATCTTTGCCTTCACATAGGCCCAGGTGGGCACTTATAAAACGTCGAAAAAGAAGCACGGTTCAGGTTGGTCGCTTCCATGGAGAAGAACCGGCAATAAACTCCATGGTTACTCTTTTCGATTCCCGATGCCGGCTCCGAAGTTTCAATGAGTTTTTCTGATTTCTTAAATAACTACAGGGATCTGCGTGTAGTATGTGATTTACATGAATTTACGGTGAAGCAAAACTATGTCGAGGAAATCAGAGCGGAAATTCATCGACGTATGTAAAGTGGAGATTGAGAGATATCAAACTCGTCGTCTATCATGAAGACACCAAAAAGTATATGTGGATGATATACGTAACATTCAGAATAATGTTTTTTTATTTAAATAATTGTATAAATGTTTAGGCAAATCTATAAGTTTATTTATAAAGTGGATCCTACTAATATATTAAATGAGAAATTCACACAAAATTTACTGAACGCAAATAGATTAAATTTTGCATAGAGGTAGATCATTTGCTGGATTAGCACATATCATACGTTTCATTCCACATGAAAATCTAATAATGAAATAAAACGTAGCAGTCTCCATGATCTGTGTAAAGATATGCTTTTATGACTAGGTAACTACAAGCATAAATAATGAGTAATTATTACATCGGAAAATGCTAGATTACTAAAAGCTAAGCCAACCACTTCAGAAAGCACTATATGCGACGTACCTACGTACGACGTATAACTCACTATATAGATATTTAGCATAATTAACAGGGATACGTAAAAAAAAGAACTTTCTTAGTGAGTGAGCCGTGGTGGCCGAGTGGTTCGAGCAGTTGCCTGCGACACAAAGATCGCAAGTTCGAATCCCGACTGTACCAATGAGTTTTTCTGAACTTAAGTACAGTGATTAATCACACTACGAGCTTTACGGTGAAGGAAAACATCGTGAGGAAACCTGCATACGTCTGAGAAGAAATTTAAAGGCGTATGTATGGACGTGCTTGAGTAACGGCGATAGACTCGCCATCTGTCACGTTGGCACCTAATATACCTCTGGCGAAAAGTGGGTGTGTGGGTATTACCCATACACCTCTGCCTACCCCTTCGGGGACCCTTGTGGGAAGGCGTGAGGATATATTATTATTATTATTATCTTAGTGAGTTTTTCTGATATTGAAGCCACATGAAGCCAAAGAACGGAAACGTTTCCTCGTTTAGTTCGCGAGTCTCCTCGGAATATTCAAGATACACAAAAAGGCCCTAAAGTCTACGTCACACAAAAAAATCTAAACGACAGCTTTTATTCTATCTTGTTAATCAATTACATGTCGTCTGTCTTTTGTGTAAGATATTTACCACCGCTCTTTCAAATAGTACAGAGACATTAGAGTACTTAACTACGTATTTCGTAGTTGTTCTCATCAATAAATAACTGCAACTTGGCTGCTTGCATTAAAAAGTAATCTGTTTACCCCACGGCTATGAACATAATTACTCTAAGGTGATAAAAAGTTAATTTTATTAACAGAATAAGCTTTCCAATATTATTACAGCGAGATATTAATCAAATGTGTCCGCAAGCCGCCCGCGCCGCGACGCTGCATTCATTCCTAACTGGTAATTAGCAGGTGACTGTTCCTATTTTATTTCCTAATATTTTGTGTTTGTATAATAAATATACTGAATACGTTAAAATATCCCAGGATGTGTTCAATTTTTTTTTATGAAAACCGTAATAAATTATACATGTTGTTTTCATACCGACACAAATAAATTATAGAAAGTATTGGAGTGAAAATTATAACGTTAAAGTAAACGATGCATTATTCACAAAGTACGTTAGTAAAGATGTAAGTGCTCAAGATAACAATCGGTACAACTTAATTAGCGCGGCTACCTACTTGCACACAAGTATAATCATTTCCTCAGATTTCCCGCAAATAATAGGTATCTATTACTTTTAGGTCGTAAGACGCATATTAAATATGAAATCAAGTTATTGTAAGCAAACACGAAAATATAAGAAATATTATAATAAAAAAAATATAATAACAAACCAAAAAAAATCCGGAGCAAAAAATCCAAATAAAAATGTGCACAAAATAATAAATAGCACTTCACACCAACAAAATGTTTCGGCACACCGATAAAGCACACAAAATTAAAAAATCTTACAAAGCTCTGTAGTTCTAAACGCACTTTTACATACACCAAACACAAACTTTACCGTTTCCGCCAACTCCTTCAATTTTTCAACGGATTTTGAAAAAAATGTTCAGAATTTTTAAATACAACTTATTAGGCGAATTCAAATTGCGAGTCGAAGTTTCGCGACGCTGCGGCGCGCGTCACGTCGGGGGTTCGAATGTTGGAATTTCGGCTATGATGGGGAAGATGCTCGCATAGCTGTGGCTTAGATGAGACTGTGGCGTGGTGCCGCGTCGGTCCAACTGTGTGGCCGAAGCCGACTTTCGCCCCGACCGGTCGCCCTACAGCTCTGCCGACCGGTGACGCATCCAGGAACACTTCATAATTCCACACATTAAATTCTATGACTATTTTTCCAGAAAAATCTAAATACATATTTTTACATATTATTATTAATGCCGTAAAAGTATGTAAATGTATAATGATGCAACATCGCACATAGACTGATCGACGGACGAGTCGTATCGACCTTAGGGGTAGCAAATCGGGTGACGAATGAATATTGTTGGCACATATTTTCTGCACGTCCGTGCATTTTAAAGCATCATTAAATCAATTACCTACATTTAGTTAGTCTTGCCGTATAGACATTGCTTTGTCAATACATAAGTGTAATTGTATTCTCACTAAATATTTTTTGATGATGCTGTAAACATAACTTAGTGTCAGTTGATTCATTGTGCACTAACTCGCGAATCGTAAAATTAGAATTTAGTTGTTATTCATACAATTCAGTGCTACAATTCATGATTCACGTAGGTAATTTTATCCTATTAATAAAACTAATTATTAATTTCCTCGGCCGAGTCGCATTACCACGGATCAAATATGGAGTGATGTGAAATTTTAATAACATCTATTATCCAGCCTCTCGCTTAGGGTTCCAAATGAGAATAGGTCATAAAAGCCACTTTAGTTGGAGAAAGATTAGATAATTGTTTCGACTCGCAACATCAGGATTACTTAAAATATATTATATAACAATATTCTAACCGAGATATTGTTGACAAACGAGGAAACATTCCAAGTCGTTTTACGTACAGGAGCTGTGAAGTCAATGTACGGCGTAGTTTATCAGGAGTTACGCTGCCGGTAACCTAGTTGCCGCGCTAGGATCGCGCAGGAGGAAGTGACAGGAGCAGGATACGACTGGCGACAACTTCGCTGGAACTGTTTACAACAGTTGCTCCGTTGTTGTCACACTGTTGTTACGGTCTGCGGGCTAGGAATGAGGTCACTCGTACACAAGTATGTCCTACACTAGGAATTACCCAGGATTTCTTCCGCGTAAAATGTGTACTTCGATTAGCCTATAATTTTACTTAAGCAATTATTGGTCCAATTCAATCTCATTCATTCAAGTTTCATCCCTCATTCCCATACCCACATATTTTTCTTTCTTATAGATGTATAAGGGGACCTTTCCTGAATGTGCATGCAGCGCAAGAAGTCTGTAGATATAAAGTAGAATACCAATTCTACTTTCGCTACTTACTAAAGGATTCGACGTAGCAATATGAATGTATGTATGGTTCGAAATAACGATAATATAGGGAACGTACGGAGATTGCATTCTCCAAGCTGAAGGCTGGAAAAAAGCGTAAGATCGACCAAAAAAGACGACCTTCCAATCGGAGGCTATGAGTCGCAGCGCGATACTAGTGGCTAAGGAATAAAGGTGTATACACACTGTGCCTAATTAATTAAGATTTAAAACTACAGGTACTAAAATAAGGCGTGCTTCTTTTTCGACGTTTTATAAGTGCCCACCTGGGCCTATGTGAAATAAAAATTATTTGATTTTGATTTTATTTTAAAGGTGTGATGCAGCAAAAATATCATTCTGAACATGGTTGTTCGTATCACATGACATCTAATGTTGTTGAATCATCGATAACTTACTGATATTAATAATGAATAACGGCCTTCTGGTCTAGTGAGAGCTCTAACTGCGAAGCGTGAGGTCTCGGGTTCGATTCCCGCTGAGGGCAGATATTTGTGTGATGAACACGATTATTTGTACCTTAGTCTAAGATAATGAGAGATAAGAGATGCTATATGTATTTATGTATATATCTATCTATAGAAGTATGTATATCATTGTCTAGTTTCCATAGTACAAACTTTGCTTAGTTTGGGACTAGGTCAATTTTGAGTGGAATTGTACCAATTAAGTATTTTAATAGTTTTTCTTTAATTATTTCAATTACTAAGTATATATATTTTAAACACAACTATGAAACAAGGTTAAATATAACACACCACACACCACAAGTGCAGGCTTCATTAGAACTACTTGAATACATCTCACACACAGTTCAGTTAAGTACAAGCGTATTTACCTTTGGCTTACTTAGATTAACAGGAAAACTAGTGGTTTTCAAACACAGCCAGTAAACTCCTATTGCGGGTATAAATTAAAATGTTTATATCAGAAATTACAGTGATTAGTCACACCACGAAGTTTACGGTGAAGAAAAACATCGAGAGGAAACCTGCATACGTCTGAGAAGCAATTCAAAGGCGTATGTATAGTCGTGCTTGAGTAACGGCGACGGACTCGCCATCTGTCATGTTAACACCTTAAAATATATCTCTGGCGGAAAGTGGCTGTGTGGGTACTACCTATACACCCCTGCCTACCCCTTCGGGGACCCTTGTGGGAAGGCGTGAGAAAATTTTAGATCCTACATTTAACTAGAAAAAACAATTTGCAGAGAACATCATGAAATAAAGCGATAATTAAAGCATGAGAAACGCTTACACAATATTGCGACAGTGTGAGAGTAATCGAAATACATCAATGGAAAACTTGATAACATAATTAGCTGTTACACAATAATAGCGTGACAGCTGACAGTCACGTGACGTTTTTAGGAAAATACATCTATTTAACTTTCTCCACAGAATTCCACGAACTTTTCGTCATCAGACATCGTTTAGAAATATAATGTTTAATGTTATACAGTCCCTACATAGCATTGGCATTCATTTCATTTGTGGGCCCTCTGAAAATAGGCCAGTTTTTCTGACTTACGGGATCGATCGCAAACTTCCAAATGTCTGTATGCCTTAGAAATACTGACTTAATCTGTTACATTCTGCATAGTTATTCGTTCACCAGTGTTCAAAATAGCCGTTCCCTAATGTTATAAAGTATATAAATTACTATCTAGACATTTATGTTATTAGTAAGGCGGCTATCACGAGGCGCATCAGCAACATATGTTAACATTATTGAAGCTACAACCGACCAGTTACTAGTTTCATGACGAACAGTTGGTAGCATGTTATCGGTCGGCTATCTCCCGATCTCGCGGACAACTCACTCGAAGTGGTAGAGGCAGCTTCTGCATAGCTACCGTCTGCGGTAATAAACAGAAATCCGATATACCTGACTACGACAGCCATTTATACAACGAGATTCTTGATAAGGGGTTCGTTCGCTTTATTATTTACTACCAGCTCGCCGCGCCAAAATCGAAGAAATGCGCATTAATTGCTGCACCAATGAAACATAACAAGGTATAAATGCTAAGCAAACATTTGTACCAAAATCGATGCAGAATATACTAAACACAAATGTAGAGCTAATATTGGTGTAGTAAAAAAATTACATGTGTACCATGTAATTTTTTTACTGCACAAAATAATCTGAGTGCAAGCATTGAGTAAACATTTGAGCCAACATTGGTGTACAAAAATTGCAAATTTCATTTGCTATAAAGACGTATAACAAGCGCAAACAGAACAGCTGCGGCTTAACTACGATTTCTAAGGTTTATATTAATTTATTCATTCACCCTTCACGCCCCAAATCGCTCGGTGGTGAAATAAAAGGGGTCGAAGAGCGCGCGCGCCTATCCATTCATCACGTTGGCGATGCGCACCAAATCGATTATCAACACGTGTGATTTGATTTGTTATTTTATTGTGAACCATTTGTTATTTCACTATCATTTAATACTCAATTCGACCTATTATTTATGGACTTCTAAAATTTAATTTCAACACGTCAACTACATATTTTCATAAAGGGTAAAAACACCAAGTGTAACAAGTAAAAATAAGGAAACTACACTCGCGAATATTTAGAAATATGTGGTTCATATAAATACATAACAAGTATTATAATAACTTTCAAAATATTATCCGAGAACAGTGGCATTTAACGTTTATGTGTATTGTTTACACAGCGAATAGTTATGTCGGCAGAACTGCTTCTCCGCTTATGCTGTTATCACACTTCATTCATTCAGAAAAATAGACGTAACGCACGAGAGATCCCGGGCTTTGCAAAAACGAATAATGGTCACCACTTACCAACAGGCTAATCAGCCAAGCAAAATAACCAACTTGCAACAAATTTTGTCACAATTATAATAAAAAAAAAACCAAAATACATAAATATCTGACGTACAAAAGTCGACGACGTCAGTCAGATTCAGAAGATTCAGAGAAGTCAGTTACAGAAGAAGACTTTTTGTACAGTAGGTACGTATGTACATACCATAAAAATATTTTCTACACGACTGTATCTGCGGATTTAATAAGTTTTAGATTAAATCTTTGCAACTAATGACGATACGTAATCATTGATATGTAAAAATAGGAAATTCTGTGATTACCTGTTTATTTAAATTATGGAATTTATAGCGGTGTGTGAGGAAACTTAAGTTTATAAATAGTTTAAGATATATATTTGTATATATTGTCGTATGATACCTACCTATATCATCAACGTGCACCATTGATCATGTGAATATGTCCAAGTAGCTGTCGCTGACAACGATAATCTCGTCTTCAGCCTAGCGTTTTCCCATCCCATTGCCGGGTCCGCTTCCCGACTCAAATTTCCCACGTCACGACCTTAAATAAGCGCTGCTTGAACCGACAGTTATAATGATCATACTTATATTCTTACTTAAGTACACTAGGCTACTCTGCACTACGTGTATCCACGACATATTTTGGTAAGAGAGCCGTATCAGAGACTCGTACGGTTATCATGCAAAAGGTCCCCAAAGGGATAGGCAGTGGTGTATAGGTAGTTCACCTCTGCTTACCCCTTTTATTAGACGTCGTTCATAAAATATGCTGATAAAAATAAATATTGAAACGCGTTTCCCACTTCTCTCCCTATCTGTACGAGACATTCGGTAAGCCACACGTTAACAAACGATCGCTTAACAAAAGGACCTCTTCGAAGGGTGAAATAGGAAGTGGCACCGGTTTTTATTTCCGCCCTATCTATCGATCGTCGCCACAACAGGGTGTTTCTTTTGAAATGTATGATTGATAGTTATGCATTTTGAAAATATCCTCATTGATGTCTTTGTTGGAGGTAACACTGCACTGTGTTAATTTTTATTTCTATGAGCGGTCCCAGCGCCTATCTAGAGGATTGCTATTTATTTATTGAGCATTAATATTGTCCTTCCGTTGTTCAAGATTTAAGAAGATTAATTATAACTAAGCTAGGCTTAGCCTACCTTTTTTCGTTCTAAGCCATGTATTGTATAAAATTCAACAATTGTTTTTTCTATACTTTTTTTCAAACATCGTATTCTACTTTCAATCCGTTTATAAAGGGATCTGTAACTAGACTACTGATTTCCGTAAAAATATATATAATTAAAAATTTTAACTAATTAAAATGTACATAAATAAAAGCTTAGGGGATGTTCAAGCTAGAGGATGAAGATATCACGTGCGCTAAACCGGTTCGTATTCAATGAAGCCATGATGCCTTACAACGGGGCCATTGTTAACATTTTAATTGGCATTAACATGGCTGAAACAACGTAAAACGGGGGTTCAAAGTATTTAAATATCCACAATGCTGCCAAGACACCCGGAATTGGTAAGCATTGAGAGATCATAAAAGAGCACGCTGTTGGTAACTTGTATGAGGACCGAATATATTGGTTAATATTATAATATAAGTTTTGCTACTTCACCCAATACTACCATAGCGTGAACAATCGTCTGGTTCTCCAATGGGGAAGCGGATAATGTACATGCAATTTTGAGGTAAACTTTCTGAAATGTAAGGAGAAAATCTATCGTACACATAGCTAGATTCTTATTTAAAGCTGTCAAAACCGTGGAGATTAAGATTTACGTAACTCTCCATACATCATATTGAACAAAGAAAACAAATTAGTTTTCTGGAATATTTTTCAGTAATACGATAATTTACTGTTAAAATTAAGCGACAAATCGATCAATTTGCTAAGTTTAGATCTCCCACCAAAAATAACTCTACACTTCCTTGTTTTGAGACACGCTCATTAATTATGCAAAACCGCTAATAAAATATTTTTGTAATACATATGATTCTAATTTCATGTTCGACTAAATCAAATTAGTAATATAGCATCTACGAACATAAATTTCAAACGCAACGCTATAAAATGAATGAAATGGCGTATTAGTGGTAGGGCAATAAATATATATTTATAGCATATTAACTATCGGTAAAATCTCAATAAACGGATGAGTCTTATACGGCTGACGGAACACGCATTGTGAAATGTCGCGAGGATGACAATAGAACACTGCGCCCAATGGGTAAGTGCTGTATCGTTATCAGTTATCGTGTCAAATTTCAATCCGTCGTTCATTAATCCTGAAACCTGCATACGTCTGTGAAGAAATTCAAAGGCGTATGTATAGTCGTGCTGGAGTAACGACGATGGACTCGCCATCTGTCACGTTGGCACCTAATATACTTCTGGCGGAAAGTGGGTGTGTGGGTATTAGCTATACACCTCTGCCTACCCCTTCAGGGACCCTTGTGGGAAGGCGTGAGGATATATATTATAAAAAATTCTGCAGCGTAATAATTTTACATCGAATCCGCATACGAAAAGTAACTGGCGTGAACAAAGGTATGATTGTAATGGTGAAGAAAGGCATGTTACGTTAGTTTGGACATATAGAAAGGATGAGTAAAGAAATACTGATGAAACAGTTAATGCGAAAGCGTGTGCAAGAAAAGGCAGAGAAAGACAACGGTCCAACTAGATCAAATCGACACTCAAGGATGCGAACGTCTAGAGTACTTGAAACCGGCAAGCATATATGAAGAGACCGATGAATGTGAATGGATCGAAAGAGGTCTGTAAGTCTAGAGAGAACTGGCGCTCTTATCTTTCTCCCTACCCCGTTAGGGACTGAGTGACGATATGTATGTGTATATATCTATCTGCCTAATCATTGCGTTCAGTCCCATACGGGGTAGACATAGACAGGGAAGAGCTTTCGTCCGTTCAATGCGAGAGTGTCTGGATGAAGATGTAGAGAAAAACCACGTTCTAAGTAGATAGATCATATTAATCGAGCATGTAAAAATATAAACGCCAAAAGTACTCTAAGCTGGCCAGCATGTATGAAAAGGCTGATGAATGAATCCAACAAAGAAGTGGATGTAGCGAACTAAGTGCCTATCTTCAGATATGTAATAAAAATAATAATACTATATCCTCACGCCTTCCCACAAGGGTCCCCGAAGGGGGATGCAGAGGTGTATAGGTAATACCCACACACCCATTTTTGGCACCCACTCGTGACAGATGGCGAGTCCATCGCGGTTACTCAAGCACGATTCAGGTATAACAATAACATCGAGCCAAAGATCAAAGCGTGGCTGTACTTTAATAGCGGGTACCACATTTTAATATGAACGATCTCATTTCAAAACTCCAAGCTTTTTAAAGCTTTCTGTTATAAGGAACTTGAATTAGGCAATTTTTAGTCTCGAAAAATTGGGCAGAGTGTCGCCCATTGAACGCCAAAGATATGTTCCAGTGCACACGCGGCAAATGGAGAGCCTTACGACATTACGACTACTATTAAAATCAGTGCATGTCTCTATAAACGTCTTCTCACACGTAGGCTACATACAATACTATGTTCGTGCTTATTCTTTATTCGCTTAATAAAAATTACAATTATACACTGCATACGATATATGCTCGCGTCAATTTCCCATTACTATTAGGCGAGATATAAAACAAGATGTTGCATCACACGCGACCAAGCCTCTATATAATGGTAATATCAAGACTCACCGACTTTCCTACCAATAAAACAAAATAAAAACTTATTGACAATAATTTATTCAACGCGTACTGGCGCTGCGCCGTACAGCTGTGATAAAAAGCTTAGATAACTCACAAATACTCATATCGCTTCGTCAAATTGTTGTAATATGTAAACAAAATATGAAAATTATAATCTTGATGGCGAATTATTGCCGATACCAAAAACAAATAATGATGAAAAATCGTGAGACACATAAAATATCATGTTTATGAGATTATACTATTTGAGTTCTTTTTCGTAAGTAATAAAGGTGTGGAAGAACGGAGTTCCTTCGCCTAGTTAGCACATTTTGAGCAGTAAAGCAACATAGGTTGAAAAAAAAAAGATAGCTAACATATTACTTAGCCGAATGTATTATAAATTATGCTACTTCTTGGTCGTGCTGTTTCCAGAATATTCTATAAGAAAGTGAGGTGCTAACAGTGGATCTCTTGTCTATGTTATGTAAGACAAATATTTATATTGTAGTAGGAAGCCGCTTTAAAGTCTGGTCTTCCAAATTCCAAAATCAAATTGATTTCAAATCGAGTGTACTAATTGTGTTTCGAATTTGGTTGTTCGTTTGTTTTCGAGTTATTTATTATTCTTTATCATAGTTCTACTCACGACGTGGAGAATTTAAAATGTTACTCAATATATATAATAGCAGACTTGCCCATATTAAAAAAGAATAAAGGTACAACACGCACATTTGTTATACTTATATTCGATAAGAGAAACAAAAATACGTACGTACATAAGCGCTGGTATCTATTACCGTGTGTGAGGTGAAACCCTATGGGAAACTGCGTAGGCGGGTCTAATCTAGTGATTACAAGGCATTATGATCTGACGTACTGAAGAAGCGCGCATAACTTCACCGTAAATCGTAATTTACCTAAATCTTTGCTCGTTCATGTGTTTATTGAATACGAATTAACTCTTTGATACAAGTAATTTATGCTATTACTGAATACAAAAATTGCCGCGACGGCCGCTTGATCGGCGCGGGAGTTGGATCTTTTTTCTTTTGTTGTATCTAGCATAAGGTCCAGGAACTTTTGCCAGTTAGCCGAACAATAGTTAGCGAGACCAAAGCCTTGCAGCCAGATACTTTTTAGGTGCTGAGCAGACTCAACTGAGGCACACGTGTCGGATACGAACTTGGACTGAAAGTGTTACCTTTTACATGACAATTATTACATATAGAAAATAATTAAATTATAGCGCCATCTCTCGGACACGTGGTAATACGTACATACAAAGTAGGTTCGTTCCAAACGCGTTCCAAGTTACTAGCATATACAACTTCCATTATTAAAAAAAAATATTAGCCAATTATTAAGTTTTTTTTAGAGGAAGGGAGATAACGATTTTTTTATATTAATTTATCTTACGTATTGCATTTTATACGTTGGTGTATTTAATTAAAGTAATCCGTAGGGATTCTGCGCTGATAATAAAAGTAAGAGTAAGTAATTGCTCAAGTCATGTAGTGCCATCTATGTTTTCAATAACATACTAAAATAAATAAGATCATATTTTTACAACAACATTACTTTTGCGAGAGCCATGGTGCTGACTGGTTCGACTAATCACCTGCAACACAAAGATTGCGGGTTCGATACCCGACTGTATTTTTATAGTTTTTTTATTTTATAGGTACAGATATTAATCACACCATGAGCTATACGGTGAAGGGTACTTCGCAAACATCTATAATATTAAATATATGGGTATATTGATGGGCCATTCCACCCGAAATTCAAACAAATATTTAATTATTTATCACGTGGCGGTATCTTGCGGTTAACCTAACGTCCTTGTCTATTTTATTTCACGAATGAAAGGAAGTCAACCCATGTCAATATACTTAGTAGTACCCGAAAATTACGGACATTTTCCGTGAATTATTAAGGGGAATGTGTATTTACTTTCAATATCTCAAAAGTAACATTTCAGAAGGCTTTTTATTAAGTGTCTGGTATGATAATGCAAATACATAACATACCTATTTATCACCCTGCCGAGTCCCTGACGGTACGCGGTGAATGTGATGAATGTGGACGAAGCGAAAGAGGTATGCAAGTCTAGAGAGAACTGGCGCTCTATACTCTCTGCCTACCCCGTTAGGGACTTAGCGTGATGGTATGTATGTATGTATGTAATCCTATATAGGTGTTACAGATCCATCTCCGGTGAGAAGAGAAATTCGAAAGAAAATTTATATGAAGAGGCTGATGAATATGGACGAAGCGAAAGAGGTATGTAAGTCAATAGAGAACTGGTGCTCTACACTCTCTGCTATTTTTGTTTTATTTTTTTTTCAACACACGAGTGGCAAACACGCATAAGGTCCGCCCTATGATAAGCAGTTACTGCCGCCTTGCCGCTTGCATCACCAGGGGTATCGTTGCCTACCCCGTTAAGGACTCAGCGTGATGATATGTATGTAAGAATCCGCAGCAAAAAGGTGTACCTCTGCCTCCCTTTATATATATACTAAACATCTATGCCAGCTGTTATAGCGAACACGTGTCAAGGCGGCAGTAATGCCTGGCAAGCGACGCGCGGCGGCGACCGGCGCGAGTCATCGCTCCTTCGAGTGTTTACATTCGATTGTTTATTCGCCTCTACATGCCACATCACAGTTGCACAGACTAATTACACACAAATATAACCTCTTCGCTCACTCGATTCTCTGAAACTCAAACAGCAAACATACTTTTGGCTGAGTAACCTCGACGCGATATAATTTCTTGATCACATTGCAGTTTGAAGGCGAGTCATACGCGCGCTTTTCTTAAAATCTTAACATTGAAAATGTTAAATCAATATTTAAGACCTTCTAGCAAGGTTCAATGGCAGAATACCGAGTATTTGTACAGCTACATACAAAAACAACATCGTTCGTTAAAACTGAATGCTTGTTCGTATAATAAAACCATGTGGATACCACAACAATTCATGTAACTGTTTTAGTTATAGAAGACACACAATGAGTTCAGCGACTGCACATACAACTAAAATTGGTCACTAACAACATACATGGAATTTTAAATTCGTATCTTGGCTTGCTTGAGTACCGGCAATGGACTTGCCATCTTTCGTTTTGGCACCTAAAATATAAAAGTGTGTGTGTGGACACCACCTATAACACCTTTGCCTACACCTTCAGGGACCCTAGTGAAAAGGCGTGAGGATATATTATTATTACTATATAAAATTATGTATGTATATTTTTGTCATATTGTTTAATCAATCACAGATCAAAAAACTTTGATTGAAATTTTGAATTAAATAATCTTATAACTAGGACTCAATTACAGTAATGACGAGTCCATCGCCATAAAATGCCTTTGAATTTCTTCCTAAACGTAGGAAGACATCGAGAGGAAACCTCCTCTGTGAGAAAAATATTATATCCAGCCCCTGTATGCCATAGGACATATGCAACAAATGATGGTGATGATGACAGATGATTAAGATGATGACATACTGATAGGGCCATACTAGGACAATAGACAGTACTTGTGATCCTCTGACTAATACCTATGCGAGGGACTCGATGTGATAATATTAGGTAGATAGCGGGATAAAAGAGCTAAGCTTAACCTAAATTTCGTAATTTATTGAGTACTCTGAATAATGCCCCAGATTACTATCAAACACTTTCCGATTAGGAAATAAACTCAAGTACAACATACTTTGAATTAAATAATTAATATTATATACCCAAAATCTCAGCATTGATATACAGAGTGCCAGCTTTCTTGCACCCTCTTGCGGTTTAACCACTTCGGACATGTATTTTACTAATTTTATTAATTTGTACAGGATATATGCCAATTTTTGTGCAGGATTTAAAAACGTATTATCAATTGCTCATAGTCATAATAAATGTAATTTGTTTGTTTCATAATGTGTCACGAATAAATTAATGTTTATTTAATATAAATGTTATAGAAGGGGTAGGCCTACCTGCCCACCCCTACTACTACCTACCTGCCTACCCCTTCGGGGACCCTTGTGGGAAGGCGTGAGGATATATTATTTTTATTTTTTTTGTTATAGAATAATATACAAAGAGATCCGTGGTGGCCGAGTGGTTCTAGTAGTTTTGCCTGCGACACAAACATTGCTAGTTCGAATCCCGACTGTACCAATCAGTTTTTCTGAACTTAACCTACAGACATTATTCACATCACGAGCTTTACGGTGAAAGGAAACATCGAAAGGAAACCTGGATACGTCTGAGAAGCAATTCAAATGCGTATGCATGTATAGTCTTGCTTGGGTAACGGCGATGGACCCACCATCTGTCACGTTGGCACTTAAAATATATCTTTGGCGGAAAGTGGGTGAGTGGGTACTACCTACACACCTCTGCCTACCCCTTGGGGGGACCTTGTGGGAAGGTATAAGGAAGACGAACAAGCCTCACATTCGTATTTACAATATTGATAGTATATTTTATTATTATCATGAAAGCTTATAACTGAAATTTGCAAAATCTGAGTGTAGTACGGCGTCTAGGGCCAACGCATTTCCCTACAAATTGTTATCGGAAATATAGTCTCGAGTTAAGTCGTTTCGCTGGAAAACCCTTATCTTGGTGCAGAAGGTATGTCGAGTATATCGCAACCTTGAACATTGACTCACCACCGCTACCACGAACTTAGGTAAAATAACAGTTCAGTTCTGATACAACGAATGTCGACAATTATTTTTTATGATCTGTTTAATCCGTTCAATAGATTTTCAATTTTTTTTTTCACTCGACGTCTGTTTTTGTATTATATAATTTCATGCTCAACTCATCAATTATACAATTCTATAGTTTTGAAATCTTAAAAAAAAACACTGAACACCCTTAACAATACCACTCTGTATAATTATAATTATATATATTATATATACAAGCATATAGTCTAGTATTGAAAACTTATTTACACGTAAAATTTACCTAGCCGTGCTAGTAGGAAAGCTCTAATTTACATATTCTCCTAAATTAATTCTTAGACCGACTATCCAACATATATAAGTACCTATTAATTCGGTGCGTAATGTAAAAGCATGGAGTTTTAGTGGTATAACTTGAAGTGCCCATCTATTGAGACCGTCGCATTAGTAGTAGGCGCATACAGCAATTGTATTTAAAACAAGTTATGTCTGGATAAGAGCGCTTCTGATTCGCCAGTCATGCACTCGCCAATCACATTACCATCGCGCCGGGATAATGATAAAGTTGATAAAGATACATAAAATATTACGGGGAACATTTGAATACAAAAACATAGGTACATCTGGTAACTACTTACCATCTAACTGATTAAATGATAATTTTTGGGGAACACTAACCCCAAAAAAAAAATTATTCCCTGATACTTAAAGTAGCTGAACAGCGGAATCTCCAGTGTTAAAATATATAAATAGTCGGCTGTGCTAGCAATAGTGCAGCGTGTTTTAGTGGGATTAGTGCTCTTCACGGCACGTAAATTCCTCTTGAATTATGAACCCTACGCCCTACTATCTGGCGAACTAAGTGGTCACCTAATACAGAGAAATTGGTGGAAAATAAATATTCTACTAATATAAAAAATGCGAAACTATGAGAAGGCCTTTACCTCTTTCACGAAAAAACTAAGATACTAGAGAACTAAGAAAAAAATTGATAATGAGCCAGAATAAAACATAGGTAATGTTGTATTTCAGAAGAATATTACAGAAAAAAACAAATTTTCGTAAATCAAGCACATTACGCCGGTAAACTGCGGGAGCATCTAGGTAGTCTAACATGCATAGTCTAAAAAACTGTACAATTTTAATACTTGACGAATAATGATATACATTATACTATGATAAGTCTACAATTGACCTGATATTAACATTATTGTAGCGGTAATCCCCCTGTAATAAGCACTTCCAACAAAAACAATTGAACTACGCAAATTATACTCTTTGTTATTCGTATCGACAATAATTTAAGAGCCTCTAACGTAACAATATAGAGTGTAGTTATGTTCTATTGTTAATATATGTATGTAATACAAATTATCACGTAACGTTAAATTTTTGAAGCATTTTCGTATTTTCTTATATCAATATTTTTACATAAAAGTCGTGGTTAAAAAAGCCGTGGTGGCCGACTGGTTCGAGCAGTTGCCTGCGACACAAAGATCGCAAGTTCGAATCCCGACTGTACCAATGAGTTTTTCTGAACTTAAGTACAGTGATTAGTCACACCACGAGCTTTACGGTGAAGGAAAACATCGAGAGGAAACTTTCATACGATTGAGAAGTAATTCAAAGTCGTATGTATAGTCTTGCTTGAGTAACGGCGACGGACTCGCCATCTGTCACGTTTGCACCTAAAATATATCTCTAGCGGAAAGTGAGTGTATTACCTATACACCTCTGCTTACCCCTTCGGGGTAAGCAGTTCCCTTGTGGGAAGGCGTGAGGATATATATAAAAGTAATACAGTCAGTACGTTTAGAGAACTTACTTCTCTCCCAGCCTTCCCCGTGTGGAGGATATGTAATTAATATTTTCTTGGCTTGGATATGCTGTTTCTTAAAGTTTATCTTCACGCCTATCGCAAGAGCCCTGGAAGGGGTAGAGAAGTAATATTCAACGTCTTTTTGCCTAAAAGATATTTAGGTGCCAACGTGACAGATGGCCTTAGTTCAAATTTATTGATACAAAAATACGACACTACACTTACCTAGTCGTCGTTCCCGTAGCATCTTTCAAGCCCGGCTAAAGCACGATTAGCCATAAGCATACAAAAATTGTCTTAAATATCCAAAATCCATTAGTAGTCACCAAACCATAGAGCTGATAGTAATCTATAGATAATTATTGACATTAATTTGTACAGGGGAATAACTGTTACACCAAGGCCATATAAATAAACACGTGTTGATTATAATTTGATTGTAAGATATCTCTAGTCAATATAATTGTTACAGCGACAAACAAACGTCTCAATTACATAATAACGGTATAGATAAAAAATATACTTATTCGTAACGTAATAATTATCTGTTGTCCAGAATGTAATTGAACAAACGATAACACAGGTTATACACTAAAAACATAATTACTATACAATAAAGTCCCTTCGCTGTGACTGTCTGTCTGAACACAATAAATTCAATAAGTAATGTTAAAGGTATTAAGTTTTCCAATGATCAGCTCCTTGGGAAGAGGCAGGAAAGAGGCAGGGTTGTTATATTGTTTTGCAGCAGAGGGATTAGCACTATTATGCTGCCAAGAGAATATAACTCTCCGAACACAGAGTGGCAACGCGCAAGTGATACTTCGGTATCGTGAGCGTTAATACGCTACGGTAACATCTTCTCATTAGGTGAGTCCAATGCTTATTTGCCACTAGTGTGGTACTACTGAACGGATTGTTATTGATCGAAAGTCATCTGCTAAGGCTGCATGTGTTTTTTTAATACTTTTGGCAGATCACATCGTTCGAACTATTATTAGAAAGTACCAGGAATAGAACCCGTCTGACTTCGAACGGAATTCCCTTCCATGATTCCCTGCTGGAAATTGATTTGCCAAGTTCACGTATTTAACGCGGTTTAATCAATAAATATTCTTTCAATTAGGTTTATACATAATATTAATTAATGCACTTTTTTTTCAAACTTCAAACTTTCAAACAAAACACCTTAACCATAAAATCTCCAGTTCATTTGTATTGTTTATAGTAAAATAAATTATAATTTGGTAACTAACCTACGTTTGAACAGAGATTCAAAGATTTGTATCACATTCCTATTCGGAATTCCCTACCTTCTTTACTCATAGAACATACGATCACGACAAGTAGGCAGAACGAGTAGATCGTCAGCTCATTATCTTCAATCACATCTTCATACATAGTGTTAAATTAAAACAATATCTAAATTAAGATTCTACTGCGTGTTCTGAAGTCCGATAAACTTCAACGGAAAGCGACAGGAGCGAGAGTATACTGCAGGCCTGCGCGAGGTTTTATTGCACTTATGAACTAAACAGGTCAGTAGTTTGTATGTATATTATCTGGTTTACTAGCGTGTTTATGAACATGTTTGTTTGTTTGTTGCTTAGATATGATCTTGGGTATTGCTTATATCAACTCTATTAAAGTTTGTAAGTGCTGTAACTGTTAACTATAATTACAATTTATACCACGTAATTGAAACCTGGTATTCATGTTCATTATCCGCGTTAATACAGCTTACTTCTGTCAGTTTGTTTACTCCGTTTTATCAATGTATTAAACACAGTGGACCCCAGTTATCCGACGCCTTCTGTAATCTGACGTGCGTTCCCACAATGACCACCGAAGGAGTAGGCAGTGCGCACTTTACGCCAACGTGACAGATGGCTAGTCCAACGCCGTCACTTAAGCAAAACTATTCATATGCCTTTGAATTAATTCTCAAACATATGCAGGTTTCTTGTCGATGTTTTCCTTCCAGTCAGAATCCGAGTAAATTTTCACTAATGCATGATTGAACAGTTTGTAACTAATTGGAATTTGTCGGATTGCAAGGTTAATTTTTTCACAAAATTACCGAACCCTCTATAATTCCACTCAACAAAATCGTTTATTCAAAACCGCTCTGAAAAACATTTAGTGGATTACCTGTGACCCACTGTACTTTCACGTTTCCTCAAAAGTCTTCGAAAAGAACAAAATCCTCTTTTACTGATATGCACAGACATGCATGACAGATGGCAAGTCTCCTATCAGCACTGTTTCTATTTGAATTTCTTCCCAAACATTTACAAGAGGAAGGAAACTCCTTTAGAACCGCGCAGTAAGAGAACTTTTTGGTTTAAAGTATGGGGATCGTCGATGGCGAAAGGTGCGGCATATTTATTAAGAATGTATGTAAATAAGAAAAGAAATATTTTCCAGTCACGGGATGCCCCAATTTGACACGCGAGACCCCTTAACTTAAGATGGTGAGCTTCGTGATCCCGAGGTCCCAGCGTTCAAGAAATTATTATTATTGTTATAATACCGTGATACATGCGTTTAAACGGACCGAAGTATTAAATCAATTAACGCTTTGCCATCGGTTCATCTGCCCCAATTAATAATGGTTGAAATGTCAATTAGAGCAAATGTATTGAAAGTTGTACCCCGTAAATCGACTATAATCGATTTACCTACACCGTCGAGGCTATTAATCACTCCCTAGGCCAAATGACCAACTGTACACCCCACATAACAGGACATGTTCACAGGCGAATTGCTCTATTTCCGCCCCAAACAACTCAATCCGTTACGGCTTCCGTCGTTTGGTCTGATGATGAACGGACTAAAGATTCCATTTTCATTATATTCTCGTGCTATCATCATACATTGATTTAAAAATAATAAAGCGTATTCGTTTTTTAAATTTCACCCATCAACACATTTTTTGCACAACTTTGGGTATTTAGAAAGTTTGGTTGAATTGATGAGAATATTCGTGTTTCGTGTCTGCTTTGCTGGATGATCATAATAATATCATAAGAATATTCTTTCCTTTGCAATTATCATTGTGGTTTGAGTTCTGAAAGAGGCCATTGAGTTTGACTAATACCAATTTTCTCATTTATAATATTAGTAAAATTAACAACACTTACAAATAAACCTTGTAAACCTGATCATGGATCTAAGGCATATTCTTGCCCTTGCATATAGTTTAATACCTTCATATTTAATATCTTTACAAATAAATACAACCCATACTCAGTTCAGGGGCAGTTAAAATAATTTAGATGACCTAAATATGAAATCACTGAAAAAAATTGTACCCAATAATTTACTCGAGTTTTATTTCCACCGCACAGAATGCACAGCTTGACGTTCTGGTTCAATTCAATAAATATTAGTGAAATAATGACGACAAATTTGAGCCGCACAAAAGAGCAGACTTTCACCATCTGCTAGTCGACTTTGTATCGGAATACCTTTAGCCACGTGGCTAGCCACAAAGGCAATAAATTGTATTAATCTTTATAATTGTCACAATAGGTGTCAAGCGGACTGTACGTTACTTACTATAGAATTGTGGTCCATCAATTAGATTTCAATATTCGATTGTCAGAATTATTCGTTTCATTATATCCGTCCTTTGTCACGATCCAGTACTGACCATAACACCAAAACGATTCGAATCAATTCTTTCATACATTAACGCCTTCCCACAAGGCCTCACTAAGGACAGAGGAGGGTGAACAACCACGTTTCGACGAAAATAAAATATTTTGGGTGTCAACGTGACATCGAATTTTTTTTTTTATACAACAAGAGTGGCAAAAAAGCATACGGCCCACCTGATAGAAAACGGTTACCGCAGCCTATTTACGCTTACAATACCGAAGTATCACTTGCGCGTTGCCACTCTGTGCTCGGAGAGTTATACTGTATTGGCAGCATAATAGGACTAATCCCTCTGCTGCCAACACAATATAACAATCCTCCCCCCTCCCCAAGGAGCTCATTACTGGAAATCTTATTCACCGTGTTGTGTCCCACACAAAAAAAAATGTTATTTGGATACGGACTTCTATAAGGTG
Organism: Drepana arcuata; assembly: GCA_016069955.1. Taxonomy (NCBI): domain Eukaryota; kingdom Metazoa; phylum Arthropoda; class Insecta; order Lepidoptera; family Drepanidae; genus Drepana; species Drepana arcuata. Next base: position 99,542 of record JACCPG010008849.1, read on the forward strand.
GAGATCCTGCCCCAATCGGGCAGCTCCAAATTAGAACGGAAAACCCGTTATGCCCTACCTCTCTTGTTATGCCATATCTCCGCATGTCAAGCTCGAATTCACATATATTAATAATATATGTTTGCTAGTACACTCATTACGAATGACAACGGTGCCTTCATGTCTACTAAGACAGTATAATACACGTGCGGATTTGGATAAAGCCGCTATATAGTTCAATAAAACATAGCAGTATCTTTAATACATTATAATCGATTATAATTAGCTGCGATCGACTTTATATCGATCACTCACAGCGACAGCAAAAAGTGACAAATAGGCTGACGAGCTGTCAAAACTTTATGATCAGATAATAAAACTAAACTCGTAGTATCACACAAAAAATTTAAGATCTTTTGTTAAACTATTTTGCGCCAAGAACAGCGAAGTCAATTAAATAGGTACATCATCACTATGTTGAATATATTTCACGTGAAAAACAAAGAAGTGTTATCTTTGGTAGTCTGTCCTTTTTGACACTACAATATCACCTTTAAAACAATGAAAAAAGTGTCATATTGTATAGAATTTTGACATCGCAATAAATGATTTGCACTTACGTCGTCGATATTTTTTGCTCGTTTTAGTTCACGTTTGATATCAAATGTTACTGTCCAACTGTTGGACCATTATTTGTATTCATCCAGAATTAGACCAATGAAGCTCTAATCTTACATCCCAGAGACATTAAAAACTATTTAAACAAATAAGTATTCACGACGTGTAATCAATTATTTAATTGTTTGTAACTCAGTCACCTTTTCATGAATCTTCTTTGTAGCATCGCGAGGTGGCTTTTGTGTTGGTTGAACAAAAAATATGGCACATTATATTAGTCTGAGTTTAATGAGTGTTCGCCAGACAGCTTGCCGCGCGCGATGTAACTAATCTAGTCCACACGGAGCTACGAAAGATAAATCTTACTTATTCGAACTATAAAATGATAGTTTATTACTGCTTTATACAATTCCTACAGATTTTATATTTCATTGTTTTGGCTTCATACATGTATGGTAATGTTTTTTTGGCCCATAAGTTTTTTTTTAATACAACTAGATTCGCAAACAAGCATACGAGCCCACCTGATGGAAAACGGTTACAGCAGCCTATTTTCGCTTACAATACCGAAGTATCACTTGCGCGATCAATCTTCTAATTTGTAGGCTCCCGTTGTTTTTTTTAATTTTATTTATTCGTGAATAGTAGTATATTTTTTATTTGAAGTGATATGATTTGAGGTGGTATACTAAAATTTGATATCACTTCAAAAATGAGCACCTTTGGGATGCTTAAAAATTTCATTGACATTATATTGAAAAAAAATATTGTACTACTAAAAAGGTATCTTCATACTCCTTTATAGGTTTTTAAAGATATAGCTATAAAAGCACCGTTTCGTTACTGACAACTATGAACATTTTATTCTAAAAATAACAAATCGTTACCGTCGCAAACTCGTGCGTATGAGCAAATAATTACATTGGAATTGCAAGCCTAAGCAAGCTATCACGAATAATCCTTGAATTACCGAGTAACCTCGCCTTGCTCAATCAATTTCCTTGTTCGCAGCAATCTTTATCCATTGCAATTGCAAATCTACTCCAATCTAAATATATGATCGTAGATCCATGTCGCTAAATAACATCTGGACGAATCAAGGTCTAGGAATTGAGGAAACCGTACAATAAAAAAACTAATAAGCCATTATTTCTGTACCATTAACGATCATCGTGATCGAAAAAAACGTTATACAAATACCAGACAAAAACATTGGCAAAAAGTAATGAGCAGTCAAACTAGAGCAGTATACAGCTTCCTTGACAACATACAGTTAGATTCGTGTAGTGGTTAATTGACAAACAAGAACAATGTTTTGCAATTATTGGCGGTCGTGTCGTAGACGTAGATCGATCGTAGAGCAAAACAATAAAGCGGGTGAACCCAATACTGTTCCTGACTTGATTGCGTATTCGTATGTAAGGTTCCAGAAAAAAATTGAGAATTTTTAAATCTGAGAGCCTCTGCTTTCGATTGATATCAGCGACCTGATATATAGTCGTTGAAATCGACCTAAAACAGAGGCTTAGTCTAGTTGATGTGAAATGGGCTTGGTGTGAAATGTCCCCATTATTACTGTGACAAAGTACTCTTACCGCATCAGCAACGCGGTGCCTAATTAGTATGTATAACTCTTCTTGTCGCATGCAATCACTCTTGTCAATGTAGAGCTCACCGTTACTTCACCTGATTAATTAATAGAACTGTTGCTTCTAAAAGTGATCACCATATTTTATTTAAGTCGTGGTGGTGCCTATATCAATAGTTGCAAGTTCAGATCCCAGCGGTTTGTACCAATGAGTTTCCTGAGCTTAGTACATTGACTTGTCATACTAAGACCTTTACGGTGAAGGAAAACATCGTGGGGCAGCGCCCACAAACTGTTCTTAAATTTATGGACGTTTAAGAAGTGTTTGAAAGACTTATAGTGCTTGGACGTCGATAGACACACACGCATATCATCACGCCGTCCCTAAGGCGGAGAGTATAGAGCTATAGTCGATAGACTAGCTCTTTAACATTACATTCAGCTCTATAACAGTACATTAATCAGATGTGATCCGGTTAATGTAATGTTATTTACATCTCTGCCTATCCTTATTGGAACCTTTTTATTAAGACGTAATGAAATATCCACCAAAAGACTTGGTTGGATATGATTGGTGTTACAAAGTTCGATAGCATCTAGTAAGGTAATTAATCAAACTAATTCAATAAATCTTCAGTCTAATAGCCCTAAAAAGTCTAACCGAAGTGGGTAAACTGGGTTATATATTAATATGAAGTACGTTAGAATAATTAAAGTCGATCATATATCACACATTCTTATCGACTCGACTCGTAAATATCTAATCGTAAATAAATTTCGTATGTTATGCAAATGTATTTATAGCACATAAAAAAATGTACTTTATTAGAAACACGAGGAAAAAACAAGGTTCTTACCCATTTCTATTAATTTATGATCCCTATATACTTTGAAGAAGTGCGCGTATAACAAGTCGCCGGGCAAGAGAGTATAGTAAAACGTAAGTACGCTGAGGTAATAAAATAGTAAACAGAATCTACGCGACGTTGCAAAAATTTAACAGATAGACACCTACCTATATATAAACTTTATTTGTCACATTTCACACGAATATGAACATTAATCACACCACAAGTTTAACGGTAATTGAAAACATCGAAACCTGCAAACGTTTAAGGATAAATTAAAAGATGTACCTTTACCTATTGTAAGGCCTTGCTTGAGGAACGGTGACAGACTCGCCATCTATCAAGTAGGCACGTATCTAAATATATATCTAGCACAAAAGATCGTGTTACTACCCCTCTACTTAACTTAACTTGCGTGGAGTCGTGAAGATAGACATAAAACACTTATATACGTATGTTTTCACTGGTATGTTTTGTGTGTGATAATCGAACCAACATTTTTTTTGGTACTATTCATTCATGCTTTTCATGCACTAATTGTTTTGAATAAATTCCGCTAGTATCAGCATTAGCAGATAACGCAGATGTTGAGAACAGATATAGACAATGCCAACCACGAAGACGCGCCCCACCAATTTGTAGCCAAGGGGGTCGCGGTATGCGGGGAGTATACCCTAAGTCTAAAAACTGCAGTGTGTGTGTGCACTCTTGTAATCAGTGTGTAAGGATAATAGTTAAACATTAGTGGAAGGTTGCACACTCACACCATAAACTATAGGGAAGAAGGCCCTATCCATAATTGACAAACAGATTTTGTTATTAGTGCATAACAAGCTGTGTCCCGCGGTTTCACCCGCGTAAAACTTTATTTCATTGGTAGTTGTTATTAATAATACAACGAATAAAACATGCACTGTGTGTTAATCCAGGAAAACTTTTGCCATGTGCCAATTTTCAAGTAATTCCGTTCAGCCATTCTGACGTGATTGAGTAACAAACACCTAAACATGCTCTTTCAAAAACTTTCGCATTTATAATATTGGTACGATAATTCCATCCTACGTTTGTATTAACACTAAAATGAGCTAATTTTATCACTTAATTTGAGTTTTTTTTTTCTTATAAGTTGGAGCCAAAAATAAATCATGCCACCTACCTGAGTTTCGTCAAAGAATAATTAATGCAAATTCTAATAGGGATTAAGATTATTATTGAGAACTATGGAAGCGGCTTAAGATCGACCTTTGAAGATGACATTGAGGCGATATGAAAATTTAATTCTCGATCTTGAGATTACCGTACTGGCCTCTAATGTTAAAATTGTCATCGAAGTATCTATTGCTATCGAGCGCTCTATACATTCAATGGAGGTTGTTAGTAGTTACTCACAGTTTGTGCAATTTGTAGTGTTATTTTGATACTTTGATGACATGTAATGATCATTACCTTAGCTTTGTGCAATAAAATACGTTTTTACATTTAAATATCTACTATGGATATTAGTTAGATGTCCAGATTAAAGAAGTAGCTTGACACTGCATCGCATGAAATTGATTAAAAACTAATATGACTATTCATTACAAACGAGTAATGTCTTGATTGCGATTTGAAAGTGAAATATATTTTTTAGATGAGAAGAGAAATGGTGAACTTCATTATATGCCTACCACCTAAGGAACTCGAAATGATAATGTCCTGTAGGTAAATGCACTTTTAGCAGTAAACACAATGTAGCCCAAACACATATGAGTGAGAGAATAAAAAATGCTTGACTAGAATACCGAATATCAGAGATTCTCGCAGCGAGTCAGAAATATTAAAGATAACAGCGGTTCCCTTAATGTAGGCTCTGTGTAATGACCATGTACGTCTCGTAAGTGTAATTTGAGCCTTTACTTAATTGCAACTAATTCAAATTCTGGTGTCGGGAATTAAAATTGATTGATTGATGACATTAAAGTCGAACGTCGCCAGTTAACTGTACATCAATCAAGTTATCGGAGAGAATCTTAAACTGTTGCGATAAGGTGGCGCACGCGCGGCGCTTTTCATATTAAAATGTAAACACCCTACACATACTTGAAACTTTATTACTAATTTTATCTAGGTCTCGGCAGCTAGGGTAGCCACTCTAGCTTAGGAATTGTCACATTGCATGAACGCGAAAAATAATCATTCTATAGATATTCTTTCTTCAAAGTTTTTCATGGTACCTACGAAGCTATACCATTACATCCACGTGTGAACTAAATTATTTTACTATGAGTAACTTTTAGGCCTTCTGGAATTAACTCCTCGTTTGGTGTTATAGGCGGAGGTAGCCGTTTACCATAAGGCAGGATTATTTGCCACCTATTTTTCTTATAAAAAAAATAGCCCACTATTTCATACCATGGTATGACACAGACCATTTTCTTCGTCGACAACGCTACATATTTTTCTGCAGTTATTCATGTTTATAATATATTATTATATGAGTATTCCTTTAATCACCTTTCACCAACTTTAGCAGCTATAATCTCGACATCACATAGATACCCGTGAGAAAAGTGGGAATCCAAAAAATAGTAAGCACGTATTTAGAAACAATTACAGATAATCCTTGGCTTTAATTTGTTACAAGATGGAAAATGTTGATAGGTTTCGTAATCATAAGTGCAGTGAAAATATTTACCTCAAAACCGAGCGTCAAAAATACAAACTTTATGGTCACACTAAACAGTAAAAATTAACTGCACTTTTATATTTTTAGAGATACGTGATTCCCGCCTTTTAAGAAAATATCATTAATTTAATACCGATGCTTCAATAATGATTTAAATAACAATGAATACTTAATAAGTTAAATTGATATACAAATTTTAATCGATAGACAACTCGTTAATCTCTTAACCTCGTTATGAACATTTAAATGAATGTCGTTATACGGGCTCGATTGTATCGAATTGTAATCAATACTTGGTAACGATTATAATACAGTTAGAAATTACTTAAATGGCTTCACACTAACAATGTCACAAAGCATTGTCTCCGTTTTTAAATTTGCCAAGTTATTGTTTGAGAGCTAAAGCAGTTTTTCAATACTTAGATCTAGCGAGCTATCTACCATGTTTACCGCAGATTAAATAATAGTTTATCTGTTTCATCTTTGAAATGCGAGATATAATTTGATATTTTCAAGCAATAACACGCCAGCAAAGCTGAAAACAAGCGTTAGTTCTTAACTGTTAACTGTTCTTTGTAAATATTATTAATTGTTGTTATTGTAAATAAACCTAAAAAAAAAAAAAAAAAAAAAAAAAAAAAGCGTTAGTTATTACTGAACTAAGTTTTTAAGACTATTTCAGCGTAAACTCCCAGTGCAATAACGTGAAAGACTATTTTCAGGGTGCAAACACTTACCGAATGTATTTTTGTGCTGACGCGGTGGTGTAAATATTTCCGTGTGAATTATAATCGGGTTTGTCGCTACTGTAACTACCCCTTAGCTTAGTTCGCAGTATCAAATCAGTACTAAAACGGCGGTAGTATTAGCAGTCTCCGAGAGTAGTTCAATGTTTCGTTTTGAATGTGAAATTTATATTTAGATTTTAAAACTGCATACGTGTCGGAATTCAAAGACGTGTTAATCATGCTTGAAAAAATAGTAATGGACTCGCCATCTGTCTCGTTAGCACCTAAATAGATGTTGTGTTACACTTCTGCCAGACCCTTGTGGGAAGGTCTGAAGGTACTTAAATACTGTATATCATCACGCCGAGTCCCTAACAGATTGAATAGAGCGCCAGCTCTCTCTATTTGAAGATAATTATTATAACGAATTAGCAGCCCAATAATATATGCAAAGTCGAAGTAAATATTCGATTTATAACCAAATGCCCCACCATGCGCCCAGCGCCGCCGCCCGACAATTTGCAGGTGCGCTCCAGACAAATCACTTTATGGCGCGTATGATTCGATTTCGGAAATTTTTACCGCCATGTTTTCATCGCTGCCGAGCTTCCTGTTTTTCGATGCCAACCAGCGATCCATATCTTAAAACTTGTAGAAATTTCATATTGTTTTCGCAATTTTAGTTTCTATACTAACGTTAGGATACCTATCTGTACGTAACTCTGTCTAGCAAAACACAAATCCAGACATATTTTTGCAAAACGCGCAAATTTACGCTGCACCTAGACAACTACACTATAATCACAAATTCAGCTAAGCAAAAACCAGGTAAAAAAATGTAAGTATTAAGAGACATGGAAAGAAGAAGAAGAAATGTGTTCCGTAAGTTTGGGGGGACTGGCGATGTGCCGTGTCTGCATAGGTACCCTGTAAGAAACTTGGCTTGATAAGTTTGAATGTAATTATGTAAGTTTCGTGTTAAAGGAGCTAGGCTAGCAAGCATGAAAAAAACATTTTCATAAGCAAGAAACTAAGAACAAACAAAAAATTCAATACAATTTCCTCGTCGTCATGAGCATAAATTGAATTCGCTTTCGATGAGTCTGCAGTCGTAGTTTCGCTTCATTTGTTAAATGGGACTCCTATACCGGCTTGCAGCAGTGGATAACGTTTTTTAAATACAACCTAAGGGTAAAAAGAAAATCGCTTGTTACTTAATACCATTGTTATATACAAGACAGCGCAGTTAACAAAATATGCAGACGATTTGAACACCTCAGTAAAATGTATAGACTTAAATGCAAGAAAAACATTGATTAAATTTATGTTTTTGCCACAACCCATTTAGCCATATCACACATGACATACTGTTCTTCGAGTACTCTTGACGTTCCCATCACGTGTGATTGATCGATTAACACCAGGTATCGAGTTGGAACACGGTCTTCCTCTCTCTCTTCTTGTCGACAGTCACGCATAATTATACTATCTTCACGCCTTCCTACAAGGGTAAGCAGAGATGTATAGGTAGTACCAACCCACACACCCACTTACTGCCAAAGATATATTTTAGGTACTTACGTGACAGATGGCGAGACCATCGCCATGTTATATGTTACTCAACGCCTATGTTACTCAAGCACGACTATACACACGCCTTTGAATTCTTCTCAAACGTATGTAGGTTTCCTCTCGATGTTTTCCTTCATCGTAAAGTTCGTGGCGTAACTAATCACTGTATTTAATCTCAGAAAAACTCATTGGTACAGGTCGACTTTCGAATTTGCAATCTTTGTGTTGCAGTCAACTACTGGAAGCACTCGGCCACCACGGCCTTATTAATTATGCTGAACAGCATAAAATTTATATAAGATAAATATATGCTAATCACACTAATTCTAGGTGCCGAGATCGACCCTGAAAACATAAGTGACTACCGATTCAGTTGAAATCGACACGAATGTTTAATTTTATTAAGATCTTTAAAAGTAAGACATTTTTCCAAGGACATGCAAAAACCTAAATAAAAATTCATAAATTCCCCGCTCTCATTTAAATAACCCGCACAAGAATAAGTAATGACAGTTTTCATGTAGTTAAGAAGGTTTATTCTGATTGAGCAAGCCCCGCTTACGTCAGTACAATTGGCTTCTCGCCATGGAAAAAGGTACGTGGGCTGAAAAAAGTACCAAAAATGCTAAAGGCCATGCATAGAATTAAGCCACTGACGTAAATCCAAATAGAAACGCAAGATATGCCGTTTCGTGGTCGTAAATATATGTAGTTATTTGTGTTCATAAATGAAGTACAAAAGAACTTTCTCAACAGGTCGTGAAGGGGTAGACAGCATTCTAAACTCTAAAACTATTGAAATAACTAAGGTAGATATCAGTCGCGATAACAGAAATATTAAATGTTGTGTTGACCTTTGTTAAATGGAATTCATGACCAATAATCTAAAGAGTTGAACAGACCCAGCGCTATCACATGGCTCTCATGAAACATTAGGTAAATCGCAGCTATACAGTACTAAGTAAGAAAGAGTTATGATGAAGCGATATTCTGAGTACTGCTCAAGTCGAACAGATCCGGAAATTCCACTTAGACTTGAAGCTCTCTGAACATCAACAACCCCTCTAGCAATATATATAACGAACTATTAAGAAGACTTTATCTGACAATACGGCCATCTTATTAGCCGGCTAGGTGACTGGAAGAATTATTCCGGTCACCCTTAACCTTTGCAAATTGTTAGGCCCACGCATACTGTCCCGACTGTTGGCTGCCTGCCAACTCCATTCATACCTTAGCAGAATTCACGCTTTACAGCGAATTCTTTTAAATACTAGATGTGCCCGTGGTTTCACTTGCATATGATTTTATTTTTAGATATAATTAATTAATTAATATATATTTTTTTATTTTATTTATGCCGGCCGTGGGGGCCGAGTGGTTTAGTAGTTGCCTGAAACAAAAAGATTGCAAGTACGAATCCCGACTGTACCATTGAGTTTTTCTGAACAGTGATTAATCACACTACGAGCTTTTCGGGGACCCTTGTGGGAAAGCTTGAGGATATTATATTATTATATAATTTTATTTCGTAGGTCGTTTTTCATCCAATATCGATTAACTATTGGGGCGTGATCGTGTAACACATCGCATTTCGCATTTCACAGCCCCGCAGTTATACTTGCGTAAAATTTATTTTCATGGTGCAGCTGGTATATATACCTAGTTGTGTGTATCTCTTATTCTTCATCCCATATAGTTACGTCTTTTTTTTTAGTATTCATCAAATAATCGCTCTAGTCAGTGTCATTATCCGTACCATGTTTTTTAGAAAGACGCCATCTGCTTCAGACTGTCCATAAAGGTTCTCCTTGATCGCACTCTCCTCCTTGTCAGATTGTCCCTCTAAAATGGTCATTTATAAAGAATGTAACAATACAATACGCTAACTGATTTGATCCACGATTTGAAAATAGAATAATAATCAATCTACACGCATAAAAATTATGACTCCCAAAATATATCTAAGCCGAAAAGTGGGTGTGATGGTAATACCTAAACACTCCTGCTTACCCCTTAGCGTGAAGCTTCGAGAAGAAACAAACATGAAGTTTTATTATCAGGTGGATTCGGTGCACATCGTCATCAATATTGAAGTAAACAATAACACTTTCATCAGACCCGAAACCCAATTGAGAGAACAATCCCAGCAAAATTAGGACATAAATTCGACGGACAGTGTATTTACGATTTTATTATCTGGTAAAGACTGCCGCTGACAATGGACACAAATAAAGAGCAAATGCGCACAGTAAAAATGTTTATGGAATAATAAAACTTCGACGATTCCTTCAATAATGAACGTACAACTGTCGGTTTATAACTATGGGCAATCACGATAAATCACACAAAAATATTTAACTGTTACGTATTTGAAACTGTTTTCACAATTGTTTGTTGAACTCCTGTGTAACCATAGCTGTGGGAATAGCTTGTTATGAATACCCAAAATAGCTTCAGCAGGAGTAGGCACAAGTGTTATAGCACCTTATTTCGCCGGAAATATACTTAGGTGACGCCGTCGCCGTTTCTCAAGCGTGATGAACATACGCCTTCATTGTACAAACCGACGGAGCTCGAACCTGCAATCCTGATACGTACAAGTATTTATACCACCTTGACTTTTTCATACATTGAATTTATATAATATATTCCTTCCCACAAGGGTCCCCGAAGGGGTAGCCAGAGGTGTATAGATAGCTTATTCCTTACCGTTCAAATATAAAAAAAATATTTAATATATTACGCGACATACATACATATTTAAATTACGCGACATCAATCTCATATTTATTTGGCATAATATTACAACAACCTTACGTAATTGGGTACGTAATTCCGACTGCATTCACATTCATTCGTTCATCATCGCTCAGTTGACTTGCCACAGATTACAAAACCTATTTAGCGAAGACTAGTTATAACATGAATTACTATTTATTTTCAGGGAGGACTGAAATACACCCCTTAGTAAAGATTATTTATTTCGAGAATAAATGCAATGATCAATGTTATCCAAAGCAAAGTTATAATGGATGCGGACGCCATACGGTCACGAATGATAGCGTCACATCCGCATAGACCGCGTCTGTACGGCGGTCGAACGCTACAATACGGTACAAGACAGAGATAGCAATCGCTTAGAGGGAGATAGCTAAAGAGCGAGAGAGCAATGGTATCCTGAACGCTTTAGAAAGAAATAGATAGCTATAGATTACATTCACAAGTTACATATCGAATATTCTGGTGATTTCCATTCCAGTTAACCTCAAGCGTGCGCTTGGTCTTGAACGTTAGTCTCGTGCAAAATAAAGAGTGGGTTATTTAGTGGGTCAGTGAAGTAGAAAACTGTGATAATATTGTAAGCGGTATTGTGATATGTAATTTGTTTAGTGTGCTATTGTGACGACTTAGGATATTGTGCTGTTCCGTAGAATTAAGTAAGTATTGTGCTAACAGAGCAGGGATGGGCAGTGCGAATATTCGCATCCGCATCTGCAAATGCGGAGCTTTCGTATAGATTTGGACATCCGCATTCACATCCGCATCCACATCCGCATCCACATCCGCATCCATATCCGCATCCGCATCCGCATCTGCATCCGCAATAATCGATCGGATGCAAATGTAATGCAAGTTGCAACAAGAATTAAATTGGGTGGGGCCGGCGAATGCCGCGTACCGTTCGCACGTGACAATTACTAATGGAAGCGAAAAAAATTGTGTCGAGAACCGACGCGTTTGTTGTGTTTGTTTCTTGAAAATAAATCTTTACGTGTTTGTTTGCGCTGTGTATTATAGTTCGCGTCATGTAAAAGTAACACCGGGGGATGGTCAAGTGGATGTGTTTGGGTACACTGGCGCACGAAAGTACTTCGCTCGCAACTTCGTATATTGGTTATTGGTTGACTCATTGAAAAATATAGGTATTAAATATAGCTTCGAATAGAAATAA